>JAQGAO010004256.1:0-15482 GCA_034697705.1 Ommatoiulus sabulosus
GAGAGCAAAGCCACCGCTACGTCTCCCCCCCCCCTTTCTCTCGTGTCGTGACACTGCAACTGTGAAATTCTGAACTGATTAGTGCGGATATCAATTAGTTTCACGGGGTTAATTAAACCCTTTTGAACTTGGGCTTTTCCGATTAAGATGGATTTTTGATTTGCAAACGGTAACATTCAGGCTCGTGGAATGCGCCTGGCAAAGCCAAGGTGGTTGCGTTGGAGGTGCGGCCGAGCGCGGAATCATTGTTTCCAATAATTTGATTGTAGATACGTCAATGCTGATTTTCCTCTAAGAGTCCAATTTTTTTTAAAAATAAATAACAAATAATTACATTTAAAAAAGAAATTCAAATAACGTGCATGTATGTGAAATGGCACGTGTCATTTCATGTTAAATTTTAAATTGGCCTCAAATTGATTTTATGTGAGCGTTGATCGTTAATGCGGGTTAATGCAAATTCTAACAGACAGTGAGGTAACATTTTTTGGAATAAACTTGAGATTGATGATTTTTACGGATATCATTAAAAATACTAAAATACGTGTAGTGCATTGTTGTGAATCAAGCCGTGCTTGAGTTTTATATCGGTCTAAAGTGCACATGTGAGCTATAACTGAGCTTGAGATCAATCTCAACTTGTAGATCTTGTACGAACTGCTGAAGTAGGTCAGCTGGCTGTGACCAATCTCACGTCGATATGTTGCATCTATCCATGAATTGAGATCGATTTCAAGTACAGTATGTATATTTACAGTATAAACAATCAGTTTTTGCGATGATATACAGTGTACATGTAAATTTCAAGCCATGGTTATGCATCATTTTTGTAGCAACAATGTTTCGTTTTTTTAATGGCAAAACCGGAAAGAATGGCATTGTCATAAATGCAAATTTTTAGTGATTTTAACATACAGTATGTACTGTAAGTTTAAGATCAATCTCAGGCTCCAACATTGCAATTCATTTTGTGAGTTATACGAGCTCGTGCTGCATACTGTACTTGCATATCAGCTGGTTTAAAACAAGAATTTTTAATGTTACTACTGTAATTACAATTATTTATGATCAACCCATGTCAAATTCATACTCCCTTTTTTAATTGGCATATAATATTGCTCACACTGCATTATATTAATTTTTGGCATTTAATTAATTCACCATTAATTGCCGATAAAATACGAATTGGTACAATTGCTGCGCCCCAATTTTAAAATCGTGCATTTTTTGTGAGAAGGCCATCTGTTTTTTTATGGGTTATTCCTCTTGGCCCACTCAAAATCAGCCCAATATGAACCACCCCCACTTTTCAACATTTTTTTAACATTTTAAATTATTTGGGTGTCAACCCAAAATTCTCCGAAATTTGAAAAACCTTTTCGATTCCCAAGCAAACAAAGTCATCGCAATGTTATTTTTTAATTAAAATATCTGACCACCTACATTTTTTAATTAAAAATATACGTCCGGTTGGCCAATAGGGTTTAAAAGTTTCTCAGAAAATCATCAATGAAGTGTTTCAAATTTCGATTAATCCTGCTTGACCAGGTAATTTTGACTAACCATTAAATTCTCATTTGCTGCAGGGTTGGGTTAATGCTTATACTCGATTATCAATTTTGCATTAAATAAAGATACATGTACTGTCGATCAACAAATTGGAACTTTCTCTAACTATAAAACTCTTCTCTAAATTTGTAATGCTAATTTTGAGGAGCTGTGAAACTGTTTGTTAAAGCTTTGAAACATATTTGTGAATTATTTTAGAAAGTACGTTTCTTATGATGAATGCACACTTATTTCTGATTTGGGGGCTTTTCTTTTGAACTTTTTGTGGAACAATAAGCCTATTTGTTACAGCTTTGAAACACATACTGTATGTCTCAGATTTTTGGCAAGCTTCTTTTGAAGAATGTTAATATATTTTTGATTGGGGAGTTTTTCTTTTGAACTTTTTGTGGAATAGTGAAACTGTTTGTTAGAGCTAGCTTTGAAACACATTTTCCAAATTTTTGGAAAAATTTTATGAAGAACGCAAATTTATTTCTGGTTATGGAACTTTTCATTTAAACTTTTTGTGAAACATTTTTCACATTTGTGGAAAATTTCTTATTAATAATGCTATACATTATTTCTAATTTTGGAACGTTTCATTTCAACCTTCTAATTTTTTTTTGCAATATCTGACACTTTAAATTTCAAGCGATATTTTCAAAAATAGAACTTGTAGAATTTTAAATCGTGATAAAGTTGTTTTCAACGTAATACAGAATCGCGTTATATTTAATCGCTTATCTAAAACTGCATTAATTACTGTAATAATACCATAGCTTAGTTATATTGGCATTGACGTAAATTTTAGAAACTGAAGAAATAGAATAAAAACAAAACGCAGCCATT
The DNA here is from genome assembly GCA_034697705.1 of Ommatoiulus sabulosus. Classification (NCBI taxonomy): domain Eukaryota; kingdom Metazoa; phylum Arthropoda; class Diplopoda; order Julida; family Julidae; genus Ommatoiulus; species Ommatoiulus sabulosus. The sequence continues at coordinate 2,401 of JAQGAO010004256.1, forward strand.
AAATCACTGATTAGAAAATTATTAATTTTGAACTGACATTTTAATGGCTTTCGCAATATATTCGCTCAAAAATGTTTAAATAAAAACGAAATTATCAAACATTTTCGAGGAAAAAAACAAATCAATAAATAATAATAATCAAATAAGTCAACCATTCAACGACCTTATAATTAAGATTACCACTATCTTAATGTGTGCCCGATAATTGCAATGCATTCGGTGTTGCGCAGACACTTGTTAAATTTATTCTCAGATTAATACTGGTCTTCTGAGTTTGCAATTTCATTTTAAACTGGGAATAAATTTAACGGCGCAACTGGCCAAAGGACACAAGAGCCACATTCCTGAAAGTGCTGTCCATGAGGGAGATGACCAGCTGACCAATTGACCACTCGGTCAAATAAAACCCCTTTTTTAATGCATCGTTTTCTGAGCGTTTACCTTGAGGTTTGACCTTCAAAGCAATAATTGGTCGCATTTTTTAGTTTCAGGAAAAAAATGTTATAAAAAATGAAAACAAACAAGTTTGATTTCTAACGGGGTTTGAAGCCAAAGGGTTATTTACAATTTCAGCAGCGGGTCTGTAATTAAGGGACGGGTCACGAGAAAATATGCAAATGAGATGAAATTGATAGGCTTATCGCTTGACAAGTGTGTAAAAAATTATCCTAAAATTTTCCACTCGATAAGGACGATAGAAGCTTAAGAATAACGGTTAATGATGTTAAACGACTAAATTTAAAAAAATAAAAATACATATGTTTTTAAAAAGGTTTTTTTCAATTTTTTTTAAACAGGTTTATATGTATTGTTATGCTGCCTTGGTAAGATACAAAAGAAGTTAGTCATAAAATAAAAATTAGCAGGACTAATCCACAGTTTTGAATTTTGAAAAGTTAATAGCTTTTTAAAATAAAAAATCCTGTTTACAATATTTCATGAAGATGTTTCAGACTTTGTTTATTCTCATTTTTAAGCAACGTATTGAAAAATTTCAGACAATTTTAGAACACTCAATAGTAGACACGACCAGACGTTATTTTCCAATTTAAACGACGTTTCGGCGCTCATACGCCATTCTTCAAGTTTACTATCAACATCGTCTGGTCGTGTCTACATGTACAGTAGTTATTATTGATTTTTTTCTCCGACCACTTGAAGTGAGTTACTGTATGTTAATTTTACATGTAGAACAAGTGAATATTTGGAAAAATTTTACAAATGGATTTCAAAAAATGTAAAACCCCAATATATCTTTATTTTTGTTATAAAAATGCCAACATTTATAGAAAATTTAATTTTTCTTATTTATCGGATGAGTAACAGAAAAAAAATTATGAAAAAAACATACTGTAACATTTCATTACATACGTGTAAATAGAATTTGAAAAAAACATTTATTTCGTGCACATTATCTACATGTACAGTACATACAACGTACATGTATATTTTCCGAAAACAATTATTTCACTATAATGGTTACAAACACAATAATATGGATATACTGTAGAGTACAAAGGATAATTCATAAAACTAATTTTCAAAAACAAATTGCCAACATCATTTAATTTTTATCCCCTACAAATAATTTTGCAAATGCAACCGTATTTACATGTACAATTTTTCCGGAAGAAACGTATTTTCAAACTACATGTACTTTTCCAACTCCCACGTAGGAGTCCCATTTGGTCACGTGGTTTGGCTCTTCAACATAAATTCCGCATATTTGTCATAACAGCTGAATTGTGCCCAAATCGAGCACAATTCAACGCCTCCCTGAGGACCCTTAATAATATGCCTCTAAACTGATTTTATTTTGAATTCTTTGCAATATTTTGAACTTCGATTATGTTTGAATACTTTGAAACATTTTGAACCTTGCACGACCCCTAGCAAGGAATAAGATTAAGATATTAAAAGCGATAACGATCTATATCTCCCGGGCTGGATAATGGCTACTTTGAAAGTTATCTGACCAGCAGTAATGACCGTTAATTGAGTTATTGAACGTGTCCTTGAAATAAGCAGGGAGCTGATTGGCTACCGAGTAGGAGTTGCCCCACGGTCAACAACCGGGTTAGGGTCCTCCAGGCGGCGAACCCGGGTCCCAATCCTAACCCTAACTAATCATTAGCCGTACTGCGCTTGCGTGGTTAATCATACGGGCCTTGATTTTTCACGCCTCGTTTTCAACGCCTTTTAAGTCGTAAATTAAGGTCTAATTCGACCCAATTTGTTGCACAGTGGTCGTTAAGAAAGTGACCGAGACGTACCGAGGTAGCTGAAAATGACCACGAAGAGGTAAGTCGTGGATTCCGTGATGGACATTAACCCCCTAAGGGTCAACCCTTTCGTCCTCCTCCAGCTTTCACCTTCAGATTTTGTACAAAAAATTAGTTTAATCTGAAAAATTTTCCACGATTAATGGGGTCGTTGAAACGAGACCGTATTCGGTGGCACGTTTAATATTAAACTCGTCACTTATGCTAACGTGGTACTCAGACACTTCGCACTTTGGCAATCTTGAAGTTAAGTGCGTAAAATCGACCCGCTAATTGGATCGAATAAGTCACTCGAGGTGTATTCTTTTTGCGCACGTGACTCCAAGACTGCCAAAGCGCAATTCGCCAAGTTTGTCTGCATACCCTTATTATCAAGAAGGTAAAAAACTATTGTTAGGTAACTGTATAAATACTGTACAGTATATGCACCGACGTTCTTATTCGTAAGAAATAAATTAATGTTTTTATATGATAATGTGTATAAACAATACATATACTTGTTTATAAAGTTACTTATAGCTCGTACTACGGGGCTCAGCATTTCTGGGGAATTTTTTTGAAATTTTATCCATTTATATCGATTAATTTGAGAAAAGTACTGTACCTGTATAGTATGCTGAACCAAGGAAGTACAACTTTAATGGCCGATAACTGTATACTATACTGTATATCTACCGACATTCTCATGACCATAACTGGCTTTGGGTGCCGTTAAAATTTGTCAAATTCCTATTTTTATATACTGTTCATATATATGTAGGCCTACATATACTCTAGATTTAAATGTACAAGTTTTCAATGTACAAGTAAATGTACAAGTACGAAACGCATCTTGAAATGCATTTTACCAAATGCAATTCAAAATGCATTCCAAAATACAATTTGAAATGTATTTTGAAATGCATTGCAAATGCATTTTTTTTAATGTGGGTCGCTAACAAATACTTCTAATATTTCCCCACTGGGACTTTTACCTATTGCCCTAGTATTCAGGCATTCCGCCAGTGTTCATACAGGCGGCTCTAGAGTTTTTGATTATCCGAGGTGGTCCTGATCCACATTAGCTCTGATAATCGTGACTCTACTCTACCTGCTAAAAATGGTAAAAAAATAAATGTTTTTTGCATAAAATTACAAATATCGGGTTTAGCACCGTCTTAGGAAGGTTATCCAGCTGTCAATTCTCTACTGTATGGGAAGATACATCAGTGCATCGAATGATTTAATTTCCAATGCAAATAAACGTATTTCTACATGTAACGAAGGGAAAACTAGGAATTGTAAATTTTACGTTTTTAAAGTTCATATGCGTCAATTACAAATTAATTAAAAACGTTTATTTTTTTTTTTACCCGATGGTGCATACATAGATCCTTAGATGACGTTGTTGTTTTGGGTTTTTTAATTCAGTTTCGATGCATTGCAAGTATATTTTCGAAAGTTTAATTTTCTATATTAAAATCTCTCGATCTGCTTGGATGTTGTTTCTTTACAAAAGGTTGGAGCTAATGTAGAAAAAGGTGTACTTCAACATGGCTGCCAAACAACGTCCTCCAGCACATGAATTTGCATGCAAATTACCCACGTCTTCTCTTGCTAATTATCTTTTTATCTCTTCCAATTTTAAGGAATTAGAAAATGGCATCTGACTTAACTAACCCCTCAACATGGCATTGTTTGTTCTGACTGTATGGTATTGCATTGAATTGAACTGGTTCAGCGCAACCCCGAAAGTCGGCAAACACTCATAGCACATGCGCCACGCGTGGTCACTTACCCACGGGGAGCTCAAACATGCTTTTAGCATTATTATATTATGTGGTTTAATTTATTTTTATCGAATTTATAATTTCGTAGGACTAAATGCGTGACTATTGCAAGTTTATTTCCTCTTCTCTTTCCCATGTTTAGCTCGTTTTTAAGGATTGTAGTTTTATCAATTCACGTTTCTTTAGGCAAGCTTTCGACGTTGGGGAATCCCCTACCCAACTCGTTATCGTAGGATTGGCCTATTTTAGACCTACTATCGAAAACCACCCATAAGTTGCCAAAAATTACATAGGCCAAGACTAATGACATATCCAGGATGCGTGTAATCGACGTTTGAAACACGGTTTGGCTTTCACGGTTCAAAAAACCCTAGGACGACCACCTGTTTGTGATATATTTTTTTTTTGCATTTTGATGCATATTGAATTTCAGCTTAAATAAAATATATCAATTACAGCCCACAGTTTTTGGAGTTGAAACCTCTCGTTAAATTTAATCGGCGAATATTATTCGAGGTTCATTAATTATCCCCTCGTTAATTATTATTAGTTCCGGGTTTGCGGTCAGCTGTCAAAACGAATCTGGACATTTTGAAATTGCGAAAAAAAACGAGGTTTTCGGTATGATTCACGTTGGGAACTCCCAGATTTAATTTGTCACCTTTATTAGATGTTGGTTACCCTCACATGAGTTATCGTTTTCGTTAATTGGGGCCACACCTTGTTCACTTGCAAAAGTTCGGATGGTTTGAAATTATGCTTTCAGGCAATTTTTAATTTGGTTTTGGTGGATTTCATAATTTTCAGATTTTTGAGACACCTACGTACGTTTCTTTTTTTCTGTACATGTGAATAAATCAAAAATTTAAACTAAATAAAAATTTCCGTTAGCAATTAGATGGAAAATTCTAATTACAGAGTGCACTTTGCACCAATTTATGAAATTTGTTGATATTGATGAAAACATTGAGAAATGTTTGGTCGCTTTGAGAAAAGTTTGGTCGCTTTGAGAACAGTATGGTGGCTTTGAGAAAAGTTTGGTCGCTTTGTGAAAAATTTGGTCAATTTGGGAAAACAAGTTTTAATGCATTGTAATACATTGTAAAATAAAATAAATAATTTAGCCGAAACATTGTTAACTTGGGATATGTCATTTTAACTGAATTTTCCTCGACTTAATTGCGTCTTAAACCGGAAATTGACAATTTTCGAGTTGTGTCCTTTTTAAAGCGGCAGGAGGGTGGATACGACATTGTGTAAATCATTTTTGGTAATTTGCACGTGGGAAAATATGTGAATTAAGGTTACAAACGGAATTTTAGCACCTTTCCGATTTTCGCAATATGCGGTGTAACAATTTCGTAAAAAAAAAACTGAACAAAAAATAAAAATCTTAGAATTGCATGCGTTGCCAGGAGGGGGAAAGGGAGAGGGTGTGTTTGGCCCTAAGGGTAAACTAAGTGAGGGAGAAAGGGAAGGTCACAAATTCTGCTCACTGTCATAAAAGCAAAATGCATTTTTTCTAAGTTATTACTTTAGTTTTTTTAGAAAATCTATTTGGGGAATCCAATTTGTTCGGTGCATATTAAAAATGAAGTTCAGGTGCGATTAACCTCGTTCGTCAACAAAACGTAAAAAAGGGGTTTTTAACCGCTGATTTAGGAGGTTGATGGCTGCGAAAGTGAAACGGAAATGCCATAGAGATTTAGATGGGGAATCCCCAAACGTCCTGTTTTTTAGGTTAGTTTTTTTTTTACAAACTTGAACTCTCGACAAGCGGAGGATCTTCTTCCTCCCCCTCGACCGCCAGTTTGATGACCCAACGGGCGGCTGAGAATAGAAAAGGCAATTTGCAATAATTAGGAAATTTAAAAAGTGAGCAATTTCACGAGCAGCACCTTCATTTTTAAATCTACTTTTATGATCACGCTAATGACGAATCGAGATTGTATTTTTTTTTTCGAGTAATGAAGCCTGAGAAAATTGGACAGCGGGCTAATGGAACTGGTTGATTACCGAAATTGAAAATGTATTTAAAATTCAAAATGCAGAAATTAAATGCTTCTGTTCTACCGAAGACGAACTTTTTTTTTCAAAGGCTTTATATCGAATCTGATATAAATCTGATGTAATTTTTTTTTTTTAAATTTCGTACGATTTATTTTCACAAAAATTCGTGAGATTTCTTTTAAAAAAAATTCGTGAGATTTCTTTTAAACAATTTTGTGAGATTTTTAGTTCAGTTTGCTGAGATTTTTATACAAAAACTTTTGTGAGATTTTTTTCAAAAAATTTCGGACGATTTTTTACGAAAAAATGTGCTAAAATTTAAAAAAAAAAAAAACACTTTCGTAAGATTTTTTTTCAAAAACTTTTGTTAGATTACTTTCAAATGATTTGATGAGATTTCTTTCACAAAATGTCGTAAGACTTAAAAAAAGCTTTCGTACGATTCTCTTCAAAAACTTTTTTCTAGAATTTTTTTTCAAAAAATTTTGTGAGATTTTTCAAGAACTTTCGTAAGATTTCTTTCAAACGAATTCCGTAAGATCGGTTTAAAAAAAATTCCGTGAGATTTCTTTTAAATAATTTCGCCAGATTTTTTTCAACAGTTTTCGTGGGATTTAATTACAGGCAATATGTATACAAGAAGGCCAATGGAAGTTGTTTCGTGACTACTGGGTGGTAAGTTTTGTGGTTTGCTCTATCACGTATTCAAAGAGTCCAAACTGACCAGTAGTCAAACAGGGTTTGAGTCACTTACTTTTCACCATGACGAAGCTTTTTTTGTTACCGGTATTTCACAACTTTCGCTACCAGATTATTTTTCGGGTGCAACGCACTGTGCGTTTTGAAAAATTAATTTTTAATGAAATCGAAATGATTTGAACACAGAAATCAGCATTTCAATCACCAATTCCAAAACAAATATTTCAAAAATCTATGATTAGTTGGAGATCATAACAGCATCGTAATTAAGAAATAAGGTATAGATATAAATGCTTGACTATTATTCGAAAAAAAAATTAAATTAATCTAGTTATGAAAAAATTATTTGAAAATTTTACTGAAAAAATTACAAGTCTCAATAATGTGATTGAGATTATGAAAACTTGATCCATTAAATTCGTGTGAGAACAATGATAACACCTCGCGTGACTTGTATCTTGTTTATAAAAAAATATTATTATTATCTGTATCTGTCGATACAGGTATTTCAATCTGAATTTGGCAGTGACACAACTCACATTTTTAATTGTGGGATAACGAAGTTTTATTGCCTGATAATGCATTATTTTAAATTATAAAATAAAACGAAATCACTGTTATTCAGCCAAAACTATATACTGTATATGGCAACATCAGTTGTTTTTTCTGAATATCGAACACATTTCGGTTGACTCAATACCGTTTTACACCGAAAATAGAATTTTTTTTGAGTTGTGTCACTTCTAAAGCGGGGGAATCTGGAAAACAATATGGGAAAACAAAGATTCTCTAAAGGTAGGAGCTGGCACACCAAGAAAACGTAACTGAAACTTGTTTACCGAAACTGAAACTTGGTTTTCAAAACTGGAAACCTAGTTATTCGTAACTTGAAACTCCCAATTCGCAAATTAGGTTAACGCAACGGTTCGGAAACTTGCATTCCAGTTTCGGAAACCAAGTTTACAATAAAGTTTCCTTGGTGTATTCCCACCTTAACTTGCCAATGATTGCAGAATGCAGATACTGTATATAGATTTTCACTCTATTACAAAGCTAGGTAGCCTAGGTACACACCAAGGAAACATACACTGAAACTTGGTTTCCGAAATTGGAATGCAAGTTTCCGAACCGTAGCGTTAACCGGCTTTTCCGAATTGAGTTTCGTCTAACTTTTCTTGTAGAGCACCCAGTTTTAAAGAAATGAAATTTACGAGCATAAAATTACGTGTAGAACGAATTCGTGAATTTTATAAAATTGTTCAAAGGAAAAAAAAATTTACATTAATTCGCAACATGCCCATGGCGTGTTAAACGCAAAACCTCTGTAGAAACCCCAGTTTGTTAACCCTGGTCTGGGGTATTTACATTTTTTTTTTGGAATTTTTTCAAGTTATAATTCAAATTGCGAGGAGCTGGGGGTGAGTAATAAAACTGAACTAATGACAATATTATTTCGGATGCTTTAGAAGCAAATGAAAGGCCGGCTGTTTTCTTCGGGGTGGCGTGATTTTCGGTTGAGGAAAAACGCGACGTTTTCAAGATCGTAGCGGAAGAGGAGGGGTCAGGACCCTGGCTAACAACCTGGAATTACGCCGAAAAAGACGCATTCCGTGGGGCCTCGTCCTTGGCTTACCTTGAGACGATAATAATTAGTGGGAGGCCTCGCCAAACGTATCACTTTCCCATGAAACGGAGTGACGGGAAAAAAGCACGTGAGCTGGCCAGGATGACCGCTGGGCAGTGAAACTGACCATTAGGGCGAATTGACGCCAAAAGCTGGACAAATGTCGCCAACTAGTTTGACCATTTTTTATAGCGCCAGCGCTACCCGTTATCTATAAGTTGACCAAGATCCTTTGACATGGGACAAGTCCTTACAAGGCCAAACAATTTAAAATTAATTTTAACACTTAGAAATGCAGTACCGATTAACCGGGTAATTCGCAAAATGTGAAATAAACTGAAAAATATGAGATTGCAGTAAATCATTTGTAAAGAACAAATACCGTGCTTACGAGTTATTTTCATCTTTAAAAAAGATATAGTATACATGGAAACTACATGTATATCAATTTTTTGCAAAATCGTGTTGTTGTTTTTTGGAAAACTAGATTTTTTTTAAATGAATCGTATAAATTAAACAAAAATATTGCTTTGTTTTTTAGGAAAAATCGTATTGCATAATTGAAATTTATGCAGTTACGCCTTTATGAAAGGCTTTAAAATGAAGTGAAGATACATTTTAAAAGAATAATCTCAGATTGCACAAAATACCCTTTTTTGTTTTAAAAATATTGTAGGTTTTAATATAATAGCCATTATTTGAAAAATTAGATAGCAAAAAACTTTTTTTTAAAATATCGTATACTTTTTGAAAACAAAAATGTCAATTTTTTATAAAAAATCGTATAATTGTTGTTTTTTTTTTTAATTTTACTAAAAGTGCAGTTTGTTTGGGGAAAAAATGTAGCATTTACGAAAAGTGCATGTGTCGCTTGTTTAGAGAACTTACCCTTTTTCGGAAAACTATAGTTTCTTTTTATAAATAATCGTATTTTTAAAGGTCTCAAGTTTGAATTTGTTTGAATTTGGATTTTTGTTTTTGGAAAAATTGTTTCGATCGAGGGGTTGTCCGGGGTGGGGTCATTCGAACGTCATAAGCATCATCTTCTATGTAACTGATATTAAAGGGATTTGACCCATATTGCTGACAAAGAAATTAAAAGGTCTAAAAATTGTGTTAATAGATGTAAAAAAACCACATACGGACTTTTAAAAGTCCCAAAATTAAGACGTATGTACAGAAATAGGCCAACTTTAAAATCCACAACCAACCAAGCAACCAAAATTAAGAACGTAGTTTCGGTTATTTAGCGGTCGCTAAGCAAATAATTTCAAGTCGTATACAGTATTTGTTTTTGTTTTAAAAACGAGTTATTGAACTTGCCCATGCAGGATGCTTGGGCCACGCACTAGGATACTTTTCTTTTTCATTTTTAATGTTTTATTTTTATCGTTTTGCACCCGTTACGCGTTTTTCCTGCTCATGGCTTTTGATGAGGTCAAAGATTCCTAAAAATTCTCCTGGCACCCCTTTGTTGGGGGTGCGAATCGCACGAGGCGTTCTAAAGGGAACAAAATTAGGCAAATGAGTGCATTATCATCGGACTTGCCATCCCGCACCTCCTGAGGCCTACTAATTTTCTTTAGGGGTGCCAAAGGGTTGCTATTATTGCTGACGTTGTTTGCTGCTCGGCGAAGCGCAATTGATTTGAGAATGTCCGGCTTGCATCCTTCAATTTGATTGGTTCGCAGAAGGAAAATTTGGGAAGAAAAGGGGGATAAGGACTATTGTAAAGGCCACCTAGCAGTTTGTTTTGATGAAAGTTTGCAGCATCCTTCAGGTGGGTTTTTGCGTCATCGAGTGTAACGAGGGGGTGAAGGGGTGGGGGGTAATGGCCGCCCAAATTGACCTAGGTAGCGCGGGAAATCCGACCCAGATGATTTGCTAACGATCATGACTTCGCAAATATACGGTCGTCGAAAATTGACGTTTTTCCTGGAAAATTACAATTTAGAAATTGCGAAATTTACAAGAAATTCTTACGCTTATGACTAACTGTCCTAAACAAAGAACTTGAGATGCTTTCGAAAATAATTAAAAGATACATGTAATACAAATCAATTAACTTCAGAACTTTATTACTGATATTAACAGGTCATGCAAAAGTAACTTTAAAATCTTTAAAGAAAAAGTTATTCGAAAGATTCACACTTGTATGATTAAATTTGACGAAAACGAAAAATTGAGCGTTTTCCATGAAAAAAGAGGGTTGCATAGTAAATTATGTCATCATTGATCAGAATTTTAATGAAGGACGTCATCATCAGAATTTACTGAATAAAGACATCATCAGAATATTTGTAATGAATGACGTTATAATCAGTTTTAAGGATTGACGTCAGAATTTGTATGAATGACGTCATTCGTTTAAAAATATCCCATTCTGGGAAATTTTAAGGGCCATTTCGTGGAACATTTTTAGAACACACGAAACTTTATAGCTACCCCCTAATCAAAAAAAGAAGAAGGGAAAGTCGTAGTTCAAATGCATGTTAATTGGTATATAATTTAATTTTTTCAAAAATGAAATAATTTAAAAGAAAACGTTACAACAAATATTAATTTAAAAAAGTATGAATTTAGTAATTGCATAGAGCGTTACGATTTTAACAGAAATTTATCTTAATTATTTAGATAGAAAGTATAAAATTAAAGAATTTTGAGCGAAGTGTTTTAGGTCGTTGGATATTGATGAACTTATTGAAATGATTAAATTAGAAAGGTGAAATTGTGAAAAAAATATATATGATTTAGAAATTATCTTCACAATATACACGGCTTAGAAAATAGTAATAGAAAAATGATTAATTTAAATACTGTATATACTTGGAAAACAAATAAAAAATGGGGACAAATTTAAGACATTATTAACCGTACGAGCATTCTTAATACTCTATTCACAAATAACTTAGTTATTGCATGGGTATTTGAAAAATCTGGAAAGTTCTGGGAAAAAAATGTAACATCCTTCTGAATTTTAAAGCCAAGGAAGTGAATCAAGATTTGATGGAAATCATAATTTGAATTACATGTATAGTATGATGTACTAGTAGCTGATGCTCTAATTTTGACTTTCCAAGCTTATAGCTTTTGTTTATGTATAGTTATGCAGTACATGTACACTGTAAATACAGTATATAGCTAATACTGACAATTTCCTTGAATCATTATTCTTCTATTTTTTTATTATTATTTATTGTCTTGTGTGTCTTTGTTAAAAAATTCGATTCGTGGGCTTAGAGACCTTCATAGGGTCGAAAAACCAGTTACAAAGCTTTTGATTAGTCTTAACTGGTGCGAACAGATGTATGCAAATTTCCGTTTAACACGTGAACGTGCAGTCCCATGGCTCCTCCCCTGCGATATATGACTTTGAATAATTATTCATTGGTTAACTTAAGGAAAGTGGAGGAATGTCAATGCCATAGAAAGGCAAAGGCTACGCATGCAAACATGTGCTTTAATTTATTAGTTTGCATTTTTTGCTAATTTACCTTTATAAGCCTAACGTGAATAATGCGGGGCAAAAACCCGCAATATTTTAATTGCGTCTCCTCATGCACTTGAAAATATGGCTTAAAAACACCGCAATTAATTAAATGAACGGAGCAAATACAGTATGAAGATGGCGTGCATTCGTGTCTACTTTGACTTATAGAAGACTCATTTTAACGTGGCCAGGTAACTATGCACGCTGTAACGGTTTTGCTCCTGACTCATCCCCGAATTAATAATGTACCGTACATGTGGAATTGAAAACATCATTAAGTCGTCATACAATTAATATTCCACATAATTTAAAATTTTCTGTTATGGGTGTATACATGTACATGTATAGCATACACATGTATGAAAGTGTTTTTTATAGAATGTTTCTTGCGAAATGCACTTTTAAAATTGACAAAACATTACTGTATGTATACTTGACCACAGTATAGACTTGACTTTGACACATCACAATTGTGCTCTTATCGAATTGAAATTGATCATTGACAAGCCAAACTTAATTGTCAAAATCTTGAATGTCTTCATTTAATAAATGTCAGCATCATACTTGACCTTAACCGTGTTATTGGCACTAATGTTTTATCACGGCATACTTTTTTGTCAGATTTTGAAATACGGTAAATTTGCAAGATAACTTTTTAGTAAGGATTGGTTACAAAAATGTTTATTATAGCCTAAGTAATTAAAGAGCTATCAATTTCTATATGTAAAACACGTGTATACCTGGAAGCTTTTCATGGGCTGGAAAAGGGTCACACAGTATACGTATACTGTATACTCAAAACATACTGCATGGAGACCAGAAAAAGTTGAAAGAAACATTAAATCAAATTACATTTAGGCACATTAATTCATTTTTATTTGTAAACAATCTTATATGTGTGGTATATGTAATTTACACCTAGTGGCGATACATGTATTTAAACAATTTTAAAACTTCGTCATTCCCTTTCCCCATGGTCTGAATAACCTTTATACCAAGCTTCATCGACATATGTTGAATAGAACGGGCTCCAGAAGACTGAGTAGGGGCACTTCAATTATAATAAATATATACACATGTTTAGTATATTATATTTTACTTTGTATAGTTCGGAAAAACTGCTATTTATCAAAAAAAAAAATATACATAGTTTAGGAGAAATGTTGTTTTTAAAATTATATAGCTAGTGAAATCTGTGGAATTTAACA
>JAQGAO010004257.1:0-15476 GCA_034697705.1 Ommatoiulus sabulosus
ATTTTAAAATCAAGAGAACTATCCGAAAGTTAACACCAATAGGATAGAACTGTGGTGCCCACCTTTAACTGGTGCACCCTCTCAAGAGTAGACCTGATGACGTCATGCTCTGCCAAGGGATGTCCTGGAAGTTCCGTCCTCGATTATTAGAAGAGGGGTCGTCCAAAAAGTACCCTCGCAAATAAATCGGAAATAAAGAAAAAACTTGATTACAAGGATTATTGCACTGACATTTTATTTTCGGAATCCACATTAGATGCTGTAACCCCGATTGTAACTGTTAATAGCAGGGGGCGTCCAATAAATCGCCCAGCACGTTTTTGTGCTGCAATCACAACAGATATGAGATCAGCCATAATAAATTGCCTAACTAAACACCATCCTGTAGATTTTTGTAGATTTGTCAGGTATTGCTATGCCTATCTAAGACAACACAGGATTGTGAATCAAACAGCTATCATTGCCTTAGCTAGAAAGCTGGCTTTAAATCACTTTGCTGAAATTGATTTTTTGGATGAAGCAGAAGGGTTTGACCCTGAACATGCAATCCAGACAGTGATCTGGATGGTAGCTAGAGCAGCTAAGATATTTGAGAAACATGATCTTCCTGCCAGTTTATAGCCTACAATTTCCAATGTCCTGGCTCCCCCAATGTTTACAGGAGGGGCTCAGGCAAGTGACCGCCACATGCTGCCCAGCTACATAGTGTGACGGACAGGTCATGCCACATCTACATCTAACACGACCCACTCATGGAGGACATAGAAGCCGCCTACAATATATGGGAGGAGCTGGACAACACCAAAAGGAGCTGCTCGAGAGAGTGCCAAGCCAGATCATAGCAGCAGACGATCCTGGCTGGTCTACGAAGAATTTGTTGGAGATTTACTCCCTTTGTTTTGAAGAGTTATGTTGCATGCTAAAACGATTTAAGCGCTTGATTTCAGAACGTGCGAGACAAAGATCCTGTCCTTGAGTCAAAGCGTGGGATTTTACGCGTCACCCAGCGAACCAACGTTTTCCTGGATGTTTATGTTTTTTGGTGCTTTTATATTTTTTTAGTCCGTCGCCTTGAACGGATTTCAACCTCCGGCGATCGTCAAGTGTGAATCGCCATTTGTCACCACATCGGTAGATCCCCCTCGATCACGACCAGACGTCGTAGAGCCCGATTCCCCAAACATCTGATTTTCCTTATTCAACTCTTCCCGGACCTGAATCGTCACCGTAAGAGCCTGAAATTTTCTTTTGCTTTGTTCAATTCGGCATTCTCAGCCCTGAGAATTCCTGAAATTCATGCACTAATCTTTTTCTGTGTAGTGTACCCTGTATCTTCCAGACTAATCTTCCCTGTAATCCTGATTGGTCTCCTAGATCGTTTTGCCCACAGGACGAGAAATCCCTATACCATTCCCCCTGTCCCATTTTTTGAATTTCATAAACGTTCGAGTTCATTACCCACGTTTCTGTTGCCTTCTGAAAGGAAATTTTTTGTCACGCAAAACTTATTGTGTTTTTCTTTTGAACATGTACTTTTGATAGTCGCATTTTGTGAGGACGTCTTTGAAGCAGGGTGTGCATCGTTCGAGACCGCTTTTGTTGCATTACTGTCTTTGTAGGTCACGTTACGACCTTTTTTCTTGACCGTGAGCATTGTCCAGTCCAAGCAGAACTTGTAAGGGATTCATCCCAACGAAAATCTACAAGTTTGTATATTCTTTATATAATAATTTGATCTGTACACTTTGACCATTTTGAAATTATCGTTTATTCCTTTTTCCGTTCATTGGACTTGTTTGCGAAATTCTCACCTTGTTTTGTATTTCTTTATCGAAATGATTCAAGCATAAAATAAAACATGGACATTACCCCACACATACCAGTAGTCATCCATACTTACTATTCTATTCTTATTCCTCCTTCCGAAGATGGCGCAGTCACTTTTGCCCTCCTAGAATTAGTCCAACTTCCTGAGGTGGGATTTATAGTCCTGAACGACGACATCCGGGTAATCTCATCAAACTCCATCACTATCGGTGAACTCGAGAACATCTCTGCGTTTTTAAGATCCTTCGCGGATTAACGGATCTGGAAAGATTCAATAGCATAAGCCGACTTTCAACTCACTCAACCATCTCACTTCTACTCATCCTCTCCCATATCAAAGGTAAGGACCTCCCTGGTGAATAATTCCTCTCCTCTATTATAGCTTTATCACCATAAAATATTCACTAGGGGTCCTCACAACAGGTTGGGGGTCAGTAGCATGACAACTAAGGGTTCCCTATTCTGTAGACAAATTGGGAACATGCACATATAAGTCTAAAATGGTCACCAGACAGTTTCCAAAGTTGGGTTTTCCAAACTTGACCAGTGGTAATAAAATTTTATTGCCTTTTTCGAACATACAATTTAGTCACACTCACATGTGTAAGCCCAAAAAACCGTTTTTCATGGTTAATTACCCCATAGTCTTTAAAAGTAAGGCCAGGATTATAACCCATGTCAGATGTCAGAGAAAATTTCACAGTAACAGACCTCTTTTTACACAAAATAACCGAAAGTGTTCCAGAGCATACAATTTTTCAGTGCAAATTTTGGGAAACAAAGTAAGTTTTTCGATCATTCTAGATGGGCGAATTTCTCGAGATTTCATGGAAGTGCTTAAATTAAGTGTATGTTCCAATTCATGTTCTGTGTGCAGCATGCAATTGTCCGATTCAGTACTCACGGATTCGATTCCTAGTACTCCTAGCCTGGGTCAAAATGCCCATCCGGAAACACCTGTTTGTACCCCCATACCAAATGCTAACCCAATACCTGTATTTCCTGGGGTTCCGCCGCGATTTCCCGGACATAATCCTTGGATCCAACAGTTCAATCCCATCCAGAATATGATTGCCAACACTACACCATGGTACTGGCAATGTATCACGCCAGTACTTTCCAATCTTCAATGGCTTTCCCTGTCATGTCAGCAAAGTTGTCAACCATGTTCCTACTGCAAGAGTATGGCCATCTGATCTATGGAAATCCACATCAGAACATCCCGATCTACTCTCCCATGGTTCCGCCACCTGGATATCCATTCCATCAGCATCCAAATGCACATATTCCAAGATTTCCAGGACCACACATGCCACAACCAATACCTCATGGCGGACGCCATTTTGTGCACCCTGATAACGCGCCTCAGAACTACGGTGCCGCCGAATTTGCATTCGATGCAAATTTGGCAACAGCAACTTTTGTGCCACCCGGTGTGCCATCTGGCGCGCCCCCTGTTTTGCAGTGCCACGCGGACGCGCATTTTGGCGCATTCCAAGATGGCCGCACCGTGGATGGAGGACGTGTGCTCGTGGGCGCCGTTACCATTAATAACTTCAACAATTCTAACCTAAATTCTCCAGTTCCGACGTCCATGATCATCCACCCTTCATCCACGGTGGCGGACATAGGGATTACCGCGCATTCCAAGGTAAGTGGCGATGTCTCAGCCACCTTCACTTTGGAGCCGCGTCCCGTAACCCTACCAGTTAGGGTTACTGTAAATCGTCGCGTAGGAAGTTTTAACGCCATTTCAGGTGTGCGTGCCTCCACCTCGAAATCTTCAGAGGTCCGATTTGATTCCCCCGGACCATCGCCCGCTGAGCAACCTCCAATGCATTCACCTACCTTAGGCCCCACCGGTTGAGGATCCGGGAGATTCATTCGGATCTGCCTTTCGAGAGCGTGACGGCCTTTATGTTTCGCCGTCCACCTTGCGTTCGTACTGCCGCCTGGATACTCCTTGCCCGCAGATGGCCGTGCAAGGTGTCCCCGAGCCCCAACCAGTTGCTCCTTCGGGTCCTTGGAACCCTGTGGGCAATCTTCCGTCTCCATTAGACGATGTTGGGCGAAGCTTGGACGATCTATCCTATGATCATCAGATCATGGAGTACTTCGGTGCTCCCTAAGTCATTTTTTCCTAACATTATAGCTTTTACCAAAGTGTTATGGGTTTTCTGCCCCAATCCAAAGATGGTAGCAATGCTACCAACCTCCCCTTTCTGCG
Source organism: Ommatoiulus sabulosus (assembly GCA_034697705.1). Lineage (NCBI taxonomy): Eukaryota > Metazoa > Arthropoda > Diplopoda > Julida > Julidae > Ommatoiulus > Ommatoiulus sabulosus. The sequence continues at coordinate 4,055 of JAQGAO010004257.1, forward strand.
GTGCCACAGATGCTTCACCGCATTACGGTGGTGTGGCCTGTGCAGCATTGCAAGGGCAGAGTAAAATTTTCTAGGCAAAGCATCTCCTCATTAGTGGAGGACATGCTTTGCGAGCCACCCCTGGCTCCACAGAGACTCTCAGTTTGGAGTTTACCAAACATGCTTTCATTTACGTATCCACGTATGCGGTTTCTCTCTCTGTAATCTTAGAGAAACCAACCAAAGTTCTATACCAGTATTGTTCCATTCAGTCATTTGCCTACTGTGTGTATCTACAATCTACCTTGGTGCAAAATAAATCTATTTTATTGGACTTACGCAGTTTGAGCTCCTTCGGTCTATAGGAAGTCTCCTTCTGGACCTGCAAAGGATAACCAATAAGTATAAGGACAATTCAGAACTTTCTTTTTCCTTTTTTATATGTACGCGAACACCGCTTGACTCGGTGTAGTGACTGCTATTTTATTAGTCGCCTCTCAGCGCTAAACATTATATAAATTGTGCTATATGCATAATAACAACGAAATTAAATCCTTTGAAAAGTATGGTGCAGAGCAAGAAATGTGCGCAACGTGAAATTTTGTATCACTAAGTTGTATTTTTATTAAAATTATTCATTATTATGATTTTACGAATCTTTTGCATTAGTTGCCAGGTGCAACCATTATAAATGAGATCTGCTAGAGGTAAGGTAAACCTCAAACCGTGCGTCGCGATAATGGTCCGCAATATCTTGTGACAATTATGCAACAAACTGCCGAAATAATGGGATTTCCTTTGCAGAAGGTGGCACACTACCACCCTCAAGCCAACTTAGTCAAACGGAAACATCAAGATCTGAAATACAGATTAGCCAATTTCAGTTTCTGAGCACCATGCTGAATGGGATCAATACATACTGGCAGTTCGATGGGCTTGCAATACTGTACAATCATAGGTTACGGGTTACTGCTCCTTTCAGCTAACCTTTGCACACATTCCAAGTGCACCCCAGGACAATCTGATGATTTTCCATTAGATGTGCTACGATCTGGATTTCATGCACTCCAACCTCAACGAATTTTTAAAAAATCCCAGCAGTTTTGCTAGATGTAGTGGCTGACCTTACATCACCAGGAAAATTATAAAATTAAACAAAACAGCAATTCCAACTGTCCGATTTTCTCTGTTGATGATAAAATTCTAATTAAGACTAACCCTATAAGTTTAAAAGCGAAGGGTTATTCGGCCAAACTAGCCCCTAAAAAAGATTGTCCATTTTACATTTCGAAGATAATCTCACCAAATACCCAGGTAACACAACAACGTCAGCCCGCCGCCGCCGGCCGGATTATTGTTACTTGGGTAGTTACGAGATCACAGATAAATCTTGTAACATGGCATTAGAGAATCACAAAAGTAAAGACAACCCATTTCCCACTGGTGATTAAGATGGTCACAAGCTGGGACTAGTTTCCGGTTTCCATGATTTCCATGTTGAATGTCTCCTTAATTTGCTCGAGTGGGACGCTTACCCAGATTACATCGTCCACAAACCCATACACGAAATGAATCCTGTTGGGATCTAAAGTGGGATTAACTACGAACCTTACGTTGATCTCTCCGGTGATGGTGTTCACAATAAAAACTGGAATGGACCCTACAACCGACTCCAGCAAAGGGATAAATCCACTCATACTTTGTAATTTCAGAATAAAAGTTGCTTTTAATAAAATAATTGAATTTAAGACCAAAATGATCTTTGGCTGCACTGAGGTACAAAAATAACGTCCGAAGACCATAAAATAAAAGATTATAAAAATAGATAAGTAAAAATAAAAAGGAGTTTTAAGAATTCAAACTGCAATTCACAAGTGGGAAAGCCACCACATGACAGTACCCACAATCTTCACAACATTATGCACAAATCTAAATGTTATACGAATAAAATCTCAAAATCACAAAATTATGGACCTCAAAATATGAAAATATACTTAAATTTCGACCCAATCACGAGAAACAACATTCAAAGTTATCCTTCCCTCTTTTCCACAAATTCAATACACAATTTCCCCAAATTGGGGAACAAAGGGAAAAATGACTCCTTGACGTCCGCCAAGAGTCCAGACAGGATCCTCCTCGTCCGAAGAGCGATCCTCAAAAAATCCTAAAAATATGATTAGAAGGCACCCAAAAGTGGCTAAGGAAAATGGGTCCCCCAATCCATCTAAAATCACGCTTGCAAAAATATCCTCTGATATAAAAACCTAGCAAACACTTATAAAATACACTTGACTGTAACGTTGCATAAAAATATTTCGCATGCAAGGATCCACTGGGTGCGTAGCTACCTATTAAATTAGCTGACCCACGGCCACTCCGAACGTCCGTTCAGGCGCCTGAAATCCCCTCGTCCGAGGAAGATTTCCAAAAAATGACTAATAAGAGCAAAAGGGGAACCCCAAGGAGGTTGAGGATTGAGATTCCTCCCCGCAAGTATTGCACGGAACAAGATAAAACCCTAAAAATGGGCAGGAGGGAATGTGAAGTTTCACAAAACGGAGTAAATCCCAACGATATAAAAATCACAACATCAACGAAATTGCACTTCCCCTAAACGCGGGGATAAAGAGGCTAAAATAATCTCTCCACAAATCGGGACTCACCAGGGAACAGAGATGGTCAGAGTAGCCAGGAGGAAAAGAGAAAGGGAGTTGACTGAGGCTCAGAATTTTGGATGTTTTAAGAGACAGGAGATATTATTAACTTTTAGACAATAATTAAGAATAAACAAGGACTAGCTCGAACTTTAAAGAGAAATACACAGAAAAGCCAAATTATTTCCAAGGGGGTTAAACTTAAGAATTCAGAATACGGTCAAGGATTATAAAATCAAATTTATGAGAGCACAAGCTGAAATAAAATCAAAATTTTACACTTTCTTCAATAATATTTACCAACCGCAGCACGGAGATCCTCAGTCGAGACATCCTCACTCTAGTAGGAATGGTGGCTCTCTGATCTCTAGTATTTTCCCATCAGGCAATATATGGTAAAAACGGGCATGCATAAAAATCAACCAATCAAAATTTACTATAAAAGTTTTTCTCTCGTTTTCTCTCCTTCTTGGGGTTGCCTCGCCAAGGGGGGCGGGCGCTCTTCTCCCTCTTTCCCATCCAAGCTTAAAAACTTCCCATGCCGTACCTTGCCAAGAAGGGCAGGTGTTTCCTCCTCGTCTCCTCCTCGCTCCTTCATCCTCTTCAGGAACCGATCCAAAAGTTCCGTCATGTTGAGGATGACGAGGGGTGAACAAAAAGTATTGTCACACCCCCCCAGATGGCAGACGGAAGCCCTACCATCTCCATATGGCGATGCTTATGGCAAGTGCCACTCCACGGGTGGTGGCGTTGCACACGGGGCCCCACAGAAGGCGATGAGACACCGAACACCAGAAAACCGGGATGAACATGTACCGTGGGAGATGGCATGGAGAGAGGCACCAACGCACAAAGGAGAGACACCGCATGAGAAGTGAGGGAGTTGGCGGGGTGGGGTTAAGATCCCAGACATCATTACCAGTGTTTTGATTATCAGGGTAACCACCATCCTGCTCCCAGGATTATCATCATCCTCCTCACCAGGATCATCACTGCCATCTCCAGCTGCAAACTCCAGGAGACCTTGGAACGCCCACTCATCGTCATCAGAAACGATCATCTCATCCTCGTCCACGAAGAACACATCCTTGTCCTCCTCATCATACGCAAAAGGAGGGATTTGCCACAATGGGACGGGGTTGTCTAGTCAGGCGAGCTGTCCAGCTTGCAAACGCTGAAGTAGGATGTCGAGGACCGCCATGTCCAGGTGATTGATGACGATAGGGCCTCGTGGAACGTGGTGGACAGCTCGATGGGTGCGGGGAATGGTGTATGCCCCGTGCCAATGCAGATTGCAGGATTCGTACCTGTGGGCACCCCGCACACAGTGATGACACACCTCCCGGCCGTTGGCAGGTCTTGGGAGGATGGAGAGGCTTCTCCAAGCGTCGAAATCCCTGTCGCCCTCAACAGGTGGGATGTAGGCGTCCTCGATAGCCGCCTCAGCATACCAAGCAAGACGTTCCTGATAGGCCGTAAGGAGGCGTACGTTTCGGCGCAATTACCAGGGGATGTCCGCGAGGTACTGCTTTATCATGATGACCTGTCCTGTTTCGGGGATGGTGTATGGCCACTGGTACCCAGTGAAGTTGTGGGCATGGAGGCGGACAGGACCATTGGGGAAGGTGGCGTGGCGGCGACCCCTCATGGGAGGGTACAGCTCTCGGGCAGGTGGAAGGTAAATCACCGAAGCCACGTGTTCAGCACGATCATGGGGTTGGTATTCCCTCGGTTCCTCGTCATCGTCTGAGTCAGGTTGAGGGGCAACACGTGAGCGGTCTCTGAAATTGACGGGCACGTCCCTGCCTCTGGGATCCAGGGCTGGCAAATCAGGTAAACGTGGTCGTTTCCGATCTGCAGGTGCGGGCAGGATGGCCTGTGGGGGAGCAGGAAAGACAGGACCATGCACTGTTGGAGGATGAGGCAAAGCACCAACCTGAGGAGGAGCTGGCAGGACAGGTCCCACCTGGATGATGTGTGGCAAGCGGAACGGGATGAGGTCTCCTGGTGCAGGATAGACAGCCCCCTCAACAGCTGGAGGTTGAGGACGACGTGGGGGTGCCTCGTACTGCATGTGTCTGCCCCGTGGAATGCGAGGGCGGACGACTGGAGAACCTGGATCCGGGCGTGAAAGACGTGGTGGCTGTTCCTGGTCAGACTGGTCGAAGTCGTCCATGTCACTGGATTCATCAGCGTCCACAGCATGCTCTTTCGAGTCGGGAGCCAGGAAGCTAGATGAGGAAGGAGCAAAAGATGCTGTCGCCCCACCAATTCTGCCAACTCTGCAGATGAAGCGTGCAGCTCCACGTAGCTTACAACGGTAGCCGCTGGGGAAGCTGGGTACGAGGCTTAAACAGGCTTTACCTGAGATTCGAAAGTCATCAAAGAGGTACAGATTAGCGAACTGTCAGGGCTGTCAAAAGGGTCAGTAATGTCAGGTGCATGAATGTCAGGGGCACTTACCGCGATGTGGTTAGGAGAGGAAGTGCAAAAAGGGGACAAGGTGTCAGGGGGGGATGATCTGCGGAGGATAAAGCATCAGAGGGGGGTTCTAAACCCTCTAAAGAAACAAATGAGGAAGTGGAGGTGACATGTGTGCATTTCAAAATTTCAGTCATTGTGCGGCGCAACGTACCTCGGTGAGCAAAATTCGCCTTCAACAGGTCGCGTTCTTTGCGTAGACGGTGACAGTCCGCCTTAGCTATAGCATGCCTTTCGTTCACCAAAGCCAGGTCTGACACCAGCTGAGCATTGGCCTCCATGGACCCAAAAAGCTCTTCAGAGCGATCTGTGGAATGAATTCCAGAGGAAGTGGATGCGTTGGACGAGACCTCCAAGAGCATCTCCCCAAAGGAGGTGTGAAATTGGTCCAAGAAGGTCCGGAGATGTCCCAGGATCCGAGGGGATGCATCCTGCTGCGAAGGCGGAATCAGCGGTGGGATGTCATCATGACGAACCGCAACCAACGGCAAAGATGGTAATGTCGGAGGGACATGGCCGTCTGTAGGCTGTGGACGCCCTAGCGAAGCGTTGCCTGGGATGGGTTCTCGGCTGTCGTGCAAGTACATCGAGATGCGCATTTTCCGATGTTGCTTGATGGCCTCGCAGGCGATGGAGTCTGCGTCCGCGGAAGACATTGGAAAAGAGCTGTCACGGCTACCAGAATTTTGACAGGCCGGAGGCGAAAACGAAAATGGCGCATGCTGATCTGTTGATGGCGCGAAAATGTCAGGCGAGGACAAAGAAAGAGCGAACTCTCGTAGCGAAGCGAGATCACGTAGCGGAGCGGAATCTCGCAAGAGAGTGAAATGTCAAGAATTTAGAAGGGCGTCAAGGATTATAAAATCAAATTTATGAGAGCACAAGCTGAAATGAAATCAAAATTTTAAACTTTCTTCAATAATATTTACCAACCGCAGCACGGAGATCCTCAGTCAAGACATCCTCATTCTAGTAGGAATGGTGGCTCTCTGATCTCTAGTATTTTCCCATCCGGCAATATATGGTAAAAACGGGCATGCATAAAAATCAACCAATCAAAATTTACTATAAAAGTTTTTCTCTCGTCTTCTCTCCTTCTTGGGGTTGCCTCGCCAAGGGGGGCGGGCGCTTTTCTCCCCCTTTTCCATCCAAGCTTAAAAACTTCCCACGCCGTACCTCGCCAAGAAGGGCAGGTGTTTCCTCCTCGTCTCCTCCTCGCTCCTTCGTCCTCTTCAGGAACCGATCCAAAAGTTCCGTCATGTTGAGGATGACGAGGGGTGAACGAAAAGTATCGTCACATGATGACCCAAGTCAGCTTACAGATGTTCCAAAAATCTACAAATAATCAAGAGGACGTCCAAAAAAGGCTGAAGAGCAATCCAATTGATCAAGAGAAATTTTCCGTCCAGTTGTCACCTCTGAAATTCAACCAAAACCTTTCAAAAAATTGACATTTTTGAATACTTACGGAATCAACTGATGTCGGCCATTTACGGTAGCCAGAAGTGGATTCACCCTCATCAGCTGGTCCCAAATGGTCTTATCCAAAAACACCTGAGCATGGACAGGCAGCACCATCAGTGAGTGCTTGGACAACTGCAGCATTTGTGGCTCCCCTTATGATGAACTCATGCTGAAATGCGATGGGCCACATGAATTCTCTCAGACGTCCCTCCGAACGTGAGCAGCATGCGTCATACACAAATGTCTTCAGACAAATCTGAAAGCAGAAAACATGGCAGCATTAAAAAGGAGATAGTTCATACAGATACTTCTGAATCAACTGAATCTGAAACGAGCACCTTTTTTGAATGCCAGAGGACAAGAAATTCGTTGTCCTGTTCAGTTTTGCCAAACCATCACTGTTGACATGAGATCGAAAATTTTGACATGTCTACAAACTCATACCGCCATTTCTTTTAATCAATTTGTTAGATTTTACAATCCTTATTTTAGGCAACACAGAATTGTTAACAAAATTGCTCGAATGGTGTTAAGGAGAAAAATGGCACTGATTCACTTCCAAGAATTGGATCGATTGGATGCTCCTGGTCCTGACCCTAAGATTTTTTCTACTTCCAATTGGAAGTTAGCAAAGGTGGGTCAACTCTTTGAAAACTATCGTTTACGTTTTTATTTATTTCCGAAAATAAACAACCTCTTAACTCCTCCCCCGATATTTAAGCCTGGGTTTTTCGAATAAAAGGGTCCTGGCCCATGCGAACTGTGACTATCACTAGTCGTAAAACTTTATTGCCTAACATTTGCTATGCTAGGACTTTTAAACTAACGGTTAAATCTCACTCAAACTCTGTTTTTGGAAGGTTAAACATTGATCGATTTTGGCTTGGTTAGTCTAACTATCATCTTCGAAAAATTGTTGAGAGCATGCATAACTTACTTATATTATTTCAATTGATCGCACATGTCTGCTGAATGTTGAACAATCCCACTTTGTCACAGATCAGGTACGGAATTTTTTCGTTAAAAATTCGCAAGCTTAAAACTTCGAGAATGGATCGCCACCATCCCATACACAGTAATGGATGCTGATCATCTGTTAATAACTGATGCGCAAGAGGATGAACTTTTTGTGCAACAGCATCTAAATCCGAACTTTACAGCTGATCACCATGTGCATCCAGTAAATCCAGCACTTATCCCGAATTTTCGCACTTCGCCATTTCTCCTAGGTGCTGTAAATCCTTGGATTACTGTTGGTTAAAAGACCCAAACACTAACTTTTCGGCCACCTGCAATGCCCAGCAATAAGGCGCCAGCGCTATTTTCCAGCTATCACAATGGCACGTCTCAGTGCCTGGTTCTTCTTAAATGACCCGACCAATTATGCCTTATCACCTGCGCAGTTACAATTGCCCTGGCCCCTACCTACATGTGGAAAACCATGTGGTCAGTCAGGGATAAAGGTATCCATGGATTTTCCTCACACTCCAACAGACGCGGTAGGACGCGCATTCACACCGTGTGTTGAACTTGCTACTCTGGGTTTTGGCGTCACCGGCATGCCAGCTACCTGTGCGGTTAACCACACAGTTCTGCTGCCAATCGCCAGCGTTATGACTACAACCGCAGTCATAACTGATGCACGAACATTGCCCAACTGATAAGGACATCGTTCCCCACTGCTACACTACCCGTCGAATGCACGCTGTTGCATGCAGCATTCGACGACGAATTTCCATTTAAAAAAATACTTCTTCACGGCGATGCATCATCCATCGAATGCTCGCCATCGCGCGCAGCATTCGATGTTAGTTTCCCAATCCAGATTGTCCCAAAAATACCTATTTCTGTGCACGACGACGGGCATCCTAAGAACGACGCATCCATTACTCCTACATTGGCCGCCGCAATTGTTACTGTGGTCCCTAAGTTGGCCACTTCCGCTCCGGCCAACACGTTAAAATTACCCATCACTACGGTGGTATCTAGGGACGCTGCCGTTGCTACGGTAGCCCCCATTTCCATTGCCACAGTCGCAATCGTCGACACTACCGCTGCAACACCCGCTCCTACAGTGTTCCGTAGTGACGTCACCCTGACCACATTGTCATCTGTTATGGCAGCTGTTTCAGCCGATGGTTCTTTCGTACAGGCGTCGTCTGCTTCGGTTATGCATCCTGGCCTTCCTTACAATGCCGTGAGGATCAATCACCTAAATTGGATCCCAAAACTTCGTCAGCTTATGCATGAATGTCCTCGAGGACATTCCATAGTCTTCTCCAGTCCATGATGCCGCCTACACCTGCACTTTGAGGCTTCCTATCCACATTGTCCAACCCTACTGAAGATGGTCCTTCTCTATTGAATTTATCTTTCTCTGACTTCCATTAATCAGAGACTGGCAATCTCTTTACTCCGGTGGCCCCAGCCTCGCCGGATTCAGCTTCGCTTGCTGATTTATTTTCCGGCAGTGTCCAGACCATCCCCAACAGTGGGGTCAGTTTGACTTCAACGAATAAAAAGACAAGCATTCTGCTTGGCCACACAGACTTTTAATTTTTTAGAGCAATTGAGAACATATGCTGTTGGTCAGACCGCAATACTCTGACCAAGTTCTCACACAAAGGAAACTTTGTCAACTGCATTTAGAATATTCACTATTACTTTCCTGTAATAGTGAATATTACAGGGTCCTTTTCGTTAACAATTGTACTTATAACCAAATAAATAACAATTAATTCTTACCTTATGAAGTTCTAATCCTTCGTGTACCACCGTATCGAAACTGAAGGAGGATCCTGCAAGAACAACGAATATATGTATCTTGGAAAGAACATATTTCACAATGAGCAATATTCGAAATAACTGATTAGAAAATTAAAATTGGTGACAACATTGTTTTTGCTACTTCTCATCACTACTAAAAAGTATGGTGCTGAGCAAAATAAGTGCACGGAGCATAAAAAGTGTGCAATCAAAATTTTCTCCGTACTAATGCAATTTTCCTGACCATTTTAATAAAAATAAGTGGCTTTACTTTTGAATGAGGTGATCTAATAGTTTGTGTCTTCTTTACAGTCTTCTAGCTGCCGTCGTCATCCGCTCAAGATGTCGCCTAAATCGATCAAAATAACGTTGACGTCTGCTGCCGTGAAAAGTTCGCGTTGTCCAAAAATGTGTTCGTCTCGCAGTGAAACGTCTGCCAATGTTCGAATTTAGTAGTAAAAGAATCGCCTGTGAAATATTGCTTTCGTAATTCTTCATTTCGATCGTCCGTTGTCATCTGCCATGGATAAGTTTTGAAAGTATAAGAAAAGGACTTAGAAGGAGTTAATTTCTTATAGGTATGATATATAGGAAGAATAATTCAAGTTTCGTGAGTGTCCCAGTGACTGTTAGAATGCCATCCAAGTGTTTTTTCTGGCTTTGCAATGACTTTTGGTAGATATTTTTGGGGCGGGTTATTAATACAAAGCCAATACATTATTGGTGTTTTACAGGCCAGCTGGTGCTTTTTTTGGGTGTTAAACCACATTAAGGGCGCCTCAAGTGGAAAATCAGGAAAGAACATTTCGCAATTAGTTTAATAAACAGTTAATTAACTAACAGTTTAATTTAACTGTTTACATTTTCAGCTTTGATACATGTGATTTTTTTTCAGTGACAAGTTGGCGCAAAAGTTTGGACTTTGTGCATCATGCGTTCACTCGCTTGCCCTCCTAATCGCTCGCTGACCATGAGCAGCCATCAATCTAGGCTGTTGATGGGCCAGCGGGTCTAGCCAGATTACACCTGTTTTTGCAACATCAATTCGTGGTCCTGCAATGATGTGGAAAACAAATACAAATCTTCCTTTCTCCAACATTTTCTTCAGCATAAAGGAACTGGACATCCCTGCAAATAAGAAAAATCGATAAACAAAATATATATATTGAGACGATTTTTTATACTCAATGTTAAGAGGTAGTGTAATTTAACGCACCAGAAATTTAGGAGAGAAGAATGAGCCGGAAATTGAAGAAGCGCGGAAACTCCAATTCTTTCGACTAAAAAGTAAAATATCATCTATAAACACTACACAAATTACTCCCAAAATTCCTTCTAATGCAATATTCACTACTCTTTGGAAATTATTTGGGGATTTTTTCAATCCCATAGGAGACCTTGTAAATGCTTATTGTCCGTTTTGAGTTGAAAATGAATTTTTGTATTGATCCGCTTCCCTAAGAGGAATCTGGTAAAAAAAACTTGCAAAGTCCATTACCAAAATACTTTGGCATTACCAATTTGTTGTAAAATGGATTTAATATTTAGTAGAGGAAACCTATTTCCAAAGGTTTATCATTTAATTCCCAAAAATTTATCTTCAACCTAGGTGATTTACCTGGAGCCAAAGCCAAGATACAATCACTTAAAATGGGCCAGCGGAAGGTTTGATTATTCCTGCCTCTAACAATTCCTTGATTTAAGTATTCGTGATACCTTTGTGTGCTTTAGGTAACCTATAATGTCTCTTTTACACAGGACACTCATCTATCAAATCAACTTAATGAGTAATGATTTTGGTAGGTGTGAGTTCATGCAAACTTAAAGCAAATACCTCTTGGAACTCTTTCAGAAGACCCTAGATTCTGTCCCTGGATTCACCTGGAAATTGATCCAGTTTCAATTAATTCTCCCAGGACTTGTGTCAAATGAATTCCTCTGGGATCGGGGAAGGATGGGAAAGGTAGGAGAACAAACTGATTCATCTTAGAAGTATAAATCAAATTTATAAAATGAATCAGAGCCTGTTCAATCAGCAGATCACACTGTTCAGGCAAAGGCAGTGGGCTTACCAA
>JAQGAO010004258.1:0-15472 GCA_034697705.1 Ommatoiulus sabulosus
TTCAAACACAATTTTGCATTTCACGCGCATCTCAACACGTCATTTCCGCATCGCCATAGCAGTAGCCACGCCCACGCTCTGCATACTGCATGCTATTGGCTAGCTGCGCCCTTTACTCCTTACTCATGTAGGATCTGGATATATGCTCCGGGACAACGTATTTCAATTTTTCCGCGCCTGTATCACCCGCTCCTTCCGCAGGAGTACACCGGGTTTTCTTCACATTCGCCAGCAGCGCTCAGATTGACCTCAAGATAAATACGCTTCAGTTTTTTGGCGCATCGACACCTGGAGAATTGGATGGAGATAAAGACAGTCTTCTTCCGGCTTCTTATGCCAAACAACAGATTGCTGGAGTAGGAGATGATGGAAATGCGAGGAATGCTTTTGGCACAATCTACGGATCGTATTACTTGTATCAACGCTTTGTACACGTAGACAGCAGCTGTTATACCATCGATGTAGAGCCACAGGATGCGTCAGTAGTATACAGTTTGGATTTCTCCAGTGGACAAGCCACCGTGGTTAACGTTTACGCAGCGGTCTCCTGCGGTTCTGGCACGGCCACGGAGATGTCTGTTCGGTTGGACAGCGAAACTAACCCACCGTTTGCCACAGTTGTTTTTACCGACACCGGATCAATGTCGCATTTCTTTAATTTCAATGTTAATGTGTCTTCAACTCCTTCTCTGGAGATTCATCGAGTCTTCTTTACGTTCTCCAGCAACTGCCCGCAAAATCCGATCCTTCGTCTTTGGCATCTACAGTTTTATAAATAACAGCCAGTGCCATAGTATGCTTGTTTGGTGTTCGGACAACAGAAGAGCCTCTGAGGATACATTTTTGTGTTCTCTCGCTAATTTGCTACAATTTAATTGTAAAATTTTCTAAAAAAAAATATGTATCAAAATACAAAACCTCTAATCTTTGGTAAATTTACCAATGCGAAAGAAGACAAAATTTGATCTGCTTTTAAATTGTGCAACATTGACACGTGAAACTTGAAAATTTTAAGAAAATTCAACTGTGAAACAAAATTTTGTGAAATTGACCTGTGAAACTTGAAAGTTTTATAGTATTGATCTATGAAAATTGTGCAAAAATAAAAAAAATTTCCAATGTATATTTGGAAATGTCGTAACTTAATGATCATAGAAATTTTTTTAAAATTGTGTAAAATTGACCTGTAGGCTAGAGAAATTTTGTAATTGGTAATAGATTTCAATTTGAAATTTATACATATTTCGCGCATTAATGTAAAATTGGGAAACTCAATCAGTGAAATTTAAAAAGCCCCATCTAGGGATCTAGGGACCACATTTTTGAATGGTTTTAACCAAGGGCAAGCCTTGTAAGAGGGCGCTAAACCCTCTACCCATAATTATGGAAATTGATGAATTGATGAATTGATATAAATAATACTTACTCGGAAATGATTTTCTCTTCTCCGTTGTAGAATTACTTTATACGCTTTTTCTCTAGGGCTTAAAAATGTCATACATTTCTGTCACTAAGTCACTAAGACAGAAATACATTCTATAATTTATATAGTTTTTGGTAGTAGTTTTAAACTCTAACATGAAAATTATAGTTATTCAATCTAATCAGAGACTGAGCGGACCTCCAAACTTTTTTACAGACTGAGGGTTTAGAAACACAGCTTTAGATAAGTTAACACGTATAAATAAAAACTAAGAAATGTCAAATTAACATTCACAAATTGGTCACGCATCCATTTAAAATTGACGCTTGAAAATTTAAAAAAAATATAAATTTCACACTTACTAGTTATTTACCTTCGTAAACTGTAGAAAAAACAAATTTTATTGAAAATATTTCATTTTATGAAATTTTCGTATTAATAGCTACACGTTTCTACCCGTGACAACTTATCTATTACCTAATCTAAACGAGGAAAAGAAATCTGAAATCCATAATAACTCGTATGGATTTCATATATAATCTTATCGCTACGGTTCGTTATAAGTTAGCCTTAAAGTTGAGTGATAAGAGGCTATCACTAAATCTACATCTCCAATGCTCGCTCTGGCAATTAGTTGGCCACAATCAAAAATAGATCAAAATCAACTCGTAGAAGCTAGAACCATGAAGCTGATTCTGCTATCTCTCGCACTGGTCATCGGCTTGGTAAATGCCACCGTAAATGAAGATGGAAATGCGTACGATGCATTCCAAGTCTTAAATGCCGCTGATGACATGTATCAACACTACATTGATCAGTTTTGCTCGCACGCTGTTATTCACGTCATTGATGAAAGGGCAGTTCTTGGGTACAATCTTGACTTTAACTTTACACTCGCCGAGACGCTTATGATTGAGGTTGCTGCCAGTTGCGATATCGGCGTTGTTTCGGAAATCAACATTCATCTGGACAACGAGACCTCAACGCCCATCTCCACGGTCATGGTGACGGATACTGGAACCAAGTATTTGAATTTTTCTGCGCTTGTATCGCCCGCTCCCACCCAGGAAGTGCACCGAGTTTTCTTCACCTTTGCCAGCAGCGCTCCGATTTACCTCTATATAGAGAAGTTTCAATTTTTTGGCGCATCGTCAGCTGGAGAATTGGATGGAGATAAAGACAGTCTTCTTCAGGCTTCTTATGTCAAACAACAGATGGCTGGAGAAGAGGATGATGGAGATGCGATGAATGCTTTTGCCGAAAACTACGCATCGTTATACTTCTACCAACGCTTCGTACACAGGGACAACGGCTACTGTAACGTTATCGATGTAGAGCCACAGGATGCGTTAGTAGTATACAATTTGGATTTCTCCCGTGGACAAGCCACCACGTTTACCATAGACGCAGCGGCCTTCTGCGGTACTGGCATGGCCACGGAGATGTTTCTTCATTTGGACAGCGAAACTAACCCACCGATCGCCACAATTGTTATTACCGACACCGGATCAGCGGTGAATCATTACGCTTCTTTCACGGCTAATTTGTCTTCAACTCCTTCTTCGGAGATTCATCGAGTTTTCCTTACGTTCTCCAGCAACTGCCCGCAAAATCCGATCGTTCGTCTTAGCTATGTACTATTTTCTATGTAACAGTCATTGCCATAGACACAAAAGAGCCTCGTTTTTGTGTTCTCTCGCGAATTTGCTATAATTTAGTAGTATAATTTTCTAATAAAAAGATGTATCAATATACAAAACCTCTTAACTATGCTAAATTTATCCAATGCGAAAGAAGACTATATTTTATCTGCTATAAATTTTGAAACATTAACACTTAAAACTTGAAGATTATGTAAAATAAACATGTGAAACTTGAAGATTATGCAACAACATTAACCTGTAAAACTTGATGCTTATGCAACATGAACCTTAACTTGAAAATTCACCTGTGAAATTTGAAAATACATATTTCGCGCATTAATTTACAGTGGTGAAAATAAATCACTGAAATTTAAAAAGCCCCATCTATAGGGATCAATACACCTAACGGGGGGCAGAAAATGAAGTTTTCAAGAATTTCATTCGTTTTTATTTAACACGGCTCGTATAAAAAAAACCTTCTTAGAAACGAAAATATTATAATTTTGACATTGTGCGTGTATCATGTAGATGCATCGTACGTTTTATCGTTCTGTCGATAATGGCCTTATCGAGATTGGTTTTGATGATATTCATATAATAAGTTGATCAAAATCACGCTATGTCATTGATTAATACTGATATCGTGAGCTGCCTTTCAAATTTCTGAGATTACGGATCAAAGATTTAGTTTGATCTTATTTTATCAGAATTGATTTCCGCACTGCGCAATGTTTTAATCGGCCATGAGGTTATCAGAATTTCAAAGCCCCCGAATCCATATTTATCCAACGATTGCCTGGAGTTGTCTGAGTTGCCTTAATTATTGGAACTGGTTCTAACAATCCAATAAACGTTGTGAATAATCGTTGTAAAAGGTGCCCATGTACATGTACGTGGTTCGATCCCAACCTTTTTACACCCGCGGACCAGTAGAAATAGGAAAAGTATTTCGCGGACTGCTAATTCAGAAATAATAGTATTACAGTAAAACCTGGAAAAGTGACCACCTTTGATTGGTGACCACCTGTTTATGTTGACCACTTTAGTGCATTGGTTTTTCTAGTGTACATTTCCTGCATAGAAATTCTCCGTACAGTGACCAGTGTGTGTTGGCTTTTTTTGCAATTTTTACATTGTCAATGTACCTTATAAAGTGACCAGATAACGGATAAGTCACATTACATCTTTCTTTAACTCATGGACATGATGATTCTGTAGGCTACTGTTTTGGTTTTGTGGTTTTTGACTACATTTATTACAGTCAATATTGGACATGTTCAAGACATGTTCATTATTTTAATGTAATTCACGCATTCTTTGTATAGTGACCACCTGTGTACAGTGACCAACATAGAATTTTCTTTGGTGGTCACTCTTAACAGGTTTTGCTGTATGTTGTCCGTATGTTGAGTGTTCGTTAAATTAGTTTTTTTCTTTTAAGGTGAAAAAAAATCTGATAATTGCAGTGTGATGGTAACCTGAATGAGCGTCCGCAGACAGTCTTCATGTTCTTGGAGTGGTTTGCTGTTCTGAAAGTTTTAAGACCATCAAGCAGTAATGAAGCTAGTGAAGCTGAAATTGATGAACTTGAGGTCGATTTTCCGAATGCTTTTCCAACGTCCTCTTGGCACGTGTCGGAACTCGGAATTCCTCGCCACTTCCTGTTCCGATATATCTGGCGCGTATCTGTTTGATGCCCGTGGTTTATTGGTAGTTTTCTCATCCCAGGCGATGTCTAATGAGGTACATAACCTTCGTGCAAGAAGCTAACCTCGGTAATTAAGCAGAACAGATGTAAGTACCTAGTTATGCAGCCAATAAAGAAATAGGCCCACAGAAACTCATTAGTGAGCGTTTCTCGCCGTGAAAAGCTTGTTGAGGTGTTGCTTTTACGACGAGAAAAGCGAGTACTTAATGACGTGAACTCGCGAGAGCGTATCCACCGCTATATAGGAGGGTTGTGGCGGCCTTACCCGGAGTATTGATCCTCCATGCGGGTCTCCGTACGGCCAGGACAATTGGACATGTCCTGGACAGACATGGAGAAAATAGTTTTATCCACCACAAGCACCACGGCCTTGGTGAATCTCGTGTTGCGAGGTCCATGCTGGCATTTTGCGACCTCCATGCTCTCCGTGCAGCGAGGTGAAAATTTTCAACTTTTTCGCTTCCCACGCCCTCAAACGCTAATTTGGGGCATGTGCAGTGACATAAAATCATTGATAAAGAGATTATGGCGACTGAAAACGAGGCTGCTAAGCAGCTATCGCGTCAATGTTAAAAACATTAGTCAGTGGAATTTATAGCCAGGTTTCCTCCAGACCTGGAAAACCTGGAAAAGTCAGGGGCCGGAACTTGAAATGTCTGGAAAGTCAGGGACGAATGAGTTAATTTTGAAAAAAGTCAGGGAAATCCAGTGTTCTAATGTTGTCACAATCCAAAATTATTGCTTACATACTATATGTGGTTAGGACGTATTTGCAAATTTTTTAATCTATTTCAAGTAAAATTTTCGTTCCTGAGGACAAATTAGCAAAATTCTAAACAGTTTCTGAAGACAAACTTGGAAAAGTTTCCTTGTTACATGTATAGTTATCAGAGCACAAATTTGTAAAATTTTGAAACTTTTCGTAATATAAATTTACAAGATTTCCAAGCCGAAATTTTAAGTTTTCCACGGTTTTCGAGTTCAGATTTGTAAAATTTTTAACAGTTTCCGAGGACAAGCTTGTACAATTTCTAAACAGTTTAAGGCGAACTTGCCCAATTTTCCACATTTTCCAAACAGTTTAAGGCGAACTTGCCCAATTTTCCACATTTTCCGAGCACATATTTTCAAAATTCTAAAACTATTCTTAATATAAATTTGCAATATTTCCGACCTTTTTCAGCACAGATTTGTACATTTAAAACCATCCATTGTTTCAAAATTTTCCATGAAAATTGAGTTCCTTTCCACGAGTTCTCGAAACTACTCCACGTGCTGCCGTGCAAAAGCCGGCGCTTAGAGCCAACTTTCGCTTCGCTTACCACGCTCTTGGTGGAGGAGGTTCATTAACGTTTTAAGTCAGTTTTTTTTTTAAAGATTTTAAAATATTTCTTATAAAAGTTATGCTTACATTAAGGCAATTCAACTTAGTTGACTCGCGTTTTTACGAACCACTGGACCCCAAAAAAGTTTGTAAATTACAGTAGGCCTACTCTAAAATTGAGGTTCTTGAAAGGTTGAATAGCTAAGATCCGCCATTTTTTTTCTCATAAAAATGTTTGAATGTACCTTAACCTATTAGGATTTTGAAGTGTTCATAAAAGTCGATTCGCGTTTTTACAAATCATGAGGACCACAAAAAAGTTCGCAAACTACCGTACTCTAAAATTAAGGTTCTTGTAAGGTTCAATATATAAAATCCGCCATTTTCTCTCATAAAGATGCTTGAATGCACCTTATGCTAAAAATGCTTGTAACCCCCAAAAAAGTTTGTAAAATACAGCAGTAAAAAAATTGAGGTTCTTGAAAGGTTCATTAGCTAAAATCCGCCATTTTCTTTCCTAAAGATGTTTTAATGCACCTCAACTAAAATGTTGCCCGCATCATCGTTATTGACCTTTCGAAAAGGTTCTTCGAGGAACTTAAAAAGATGCCCCTGGTGTAGCATTTATGGGAAAGAACCTTTAAAGCTGCATTTTTGTATATCTTTTTCAAGTATACAGTAAAACCTGCTGGAAAAGTGACCACCTGTTTATGTTGACCACTTTTTAGTGTATTGGTTTTTCAAATGTACATTTCCTGCATAAAAATTCTCTGTATAGTGACCACTTGTCTATTGTGTACAGTGACCCATGTGTGTTATCTTTTTTGCAATTCTTACATGTAGATAGTGACATTCAACTTCACAACATTGCTACTCCTGAAGAGCTTCAAAGAGATTATTGATGGAATTACAAAGGAAGATGATACATTTTGAATTTATGATGGGGAAAGTGATAATTGTGAAGAAGAAATGGAACTAAATGTTTTGGAAATGTACAGCAGATTTAAAAAATATGCTGTGTCAAATTGCACAGAAATTATGGAGCATATAATTCAGATCGTAAAAATCGCTGAAAACATGATCATAAGAAGCAAAAAGCATTTAAAACAAGGAAAACTTGATAAACATTTCTTTTAAAAAAAAATGTGTAATAAGGCAATAAGTATATTGTATGTAATGCACGTGGACATGATGATTATGTACTTTTTTGTTTTTGTTTTTTTACTACATGTATTACAGTCTACATGAGTACCATGTACATGTTCATAATTTTTATTTTAATTCAGGCAATCTTTGAATAGTGACCACATGTGTACAGTGACCAACATTGCATATTTTGTTTGGTGGTCACTGTTAACAGGTTTTACTGTACATGTACAATCACGTTTCTGTGAATCTCCCATTTACGAAAACAACGTTTTAACGAACTATTACGCAAGTCTAAAAACACATATACCATATACGCTGTAAATTTGGTTTTGTTTGAGATTCTAAAAGAAGTACATGTACAACAATCAGACATTTTTACTTATATCGGCAGGAAATAGAAATAATTTTCATTTGTTAATCGTGCTCATAAAAATCAACTTTCGGAGAGAGGGGATTACAAATGAAGTAAAATGATACACGTGACTCGTAAATATCCCGTACGTTCATAAATCGATTCGATGCTGTTCTACGAAAAAGATTGCTGCGAAAAAGATATGTATTTTATACGCTTTCGCGAAATAATTTTACGAGTAAAATGATCCTCTTTTATTGTAGCTACATTAAGAAAATGTGCCGCCTGAGTTAACAAACAAATATTCGGATCGTTATGAAGTATTTTCTTCCTACTTGTCGTATTAAGCATTTTGTGCTAGAATCAGATTGAGGGACATCATGTTGCGACTCTTTAACGAACGAACAGGCCTCTGCGAGAGAAACATTAGGGTGAGAACACACTGAATGCTTATTGCAAGCGCTTACCACTAGCCGTACACTATCGCCACCAAGCGGGATAACAATGCGGCATGCGTTTTAAATGTGGGCGCACGCAAAGAAAGCTTAGCCGAGCAAGGCTTATAAACTTTCAAGAATATTTTTAACATTCTTTTTTGGAAACCTGAAAGCAGATTTGTAAGAGATAGTGTGACACACAGCACACAGCTAGATCACTATTGGTCAAAAGTGTAGCCAATGATAGCAAGCCGCCTATTTACGCTGAATGTCATAACGCATGCAGTGGCGCCACTAAGCACACTGACCATCACGCTGATATCAGCGTTCATTGTGCGCCCCAAAGCTGGAAAAAAGATGCTGAAAACAAGCAGGAAAGAAGTTGAAAGAAGCACGTCGAAAGTAAGCATTCACTGTGTTCTCATCCTTAGACTCCCAATTATCTGGGGCTGATTGATTAGCCGGCTTGGTAAATGTTTAATTTTCCCAAAAGTAATAGACAATTTCTGAAAATCCTGTTTCTAAAAAATTTAAGAAACAATTTTTTACATCGGCAATTTGTTTTTAAAAAAGCTATTTTTTCTAAAGAATCTATACTTTTTTTTCTGAAAAAAAAAAACGGCGCATTTTTTGTTAGAAAACAATTTGTAAAAAAGCTTCTTTTTCAAAATAATCGAATTTTTTTTTTTTAAATTAACGAAATTTTGTTGTGAAAACACATTTTTATAAAAATACTATACATTTTTTCTAACTAAAAGCGTCGCTTATTCTCTAACAAAAAAGCGTCGCATATTTTCTAACGAAATGCGGCACATTATTTAGTTAACAAAACGACTCGTTTCATTTAAGAAAAAACGTAATTTTATACTGAAAACTGATTTTTGAAGTATTTTCTTCAAAAGTCAGTTTCCGGTGTAAAATTTTCGTTTTGTTCTTAAAAGAAAGAACAGTTTTCTCAAAAACGATAGCTTTTTTCATAAAAGGGTCGCCATGCATTTTTTTCAACAACTTGCACATTTTCGTTCAATTCAATGCAACTGAGTAGGCCTACCCTACTATCAATAAATGAATACCATGTGGTAGGTGTTTAAGCAGGTGTTTAATCCCCTACCCGCTAAATAGGACATTATCTTAATTTTAAGGTGCTGCTCAACTCTGTGAACCAGTTATTACGAAATTAAGTCATGTGAAATAATGTACATATAAATCATATAAATCAGAAAGGTCACAACTCAAAAAATTTAAACTATTTTAAGTCAAGCAAAATGAACTGTAAACACGGTGCATAGTTTATAGTTATAACCCTTATACTGTATAGTTTACGCTTAATGATATAGTGCATTAACACAAATTAAATCATTCTTTACCTTAAAATGAAAAATGTTGAGCCACATGTGTCAATGCACTTCTAAAACGGCATGGCGATTTAAAAAATAAATCAAACCTGAGAAATTTTAATATTCTCCTCAGTTAGGGAAAGCAGATTCTTAGTTTTAACTATACAGGGTGAGTTTTATAACCAGTTCCATGTTTTTATTTGGATTGTATGAGAGTAAAAATCTGAGTTTGTTGTTTTATGGTAAGATTGGTAGGCGCTTTCCAATGAGCTTATTTCCGGGGACTTTGGAATGTAAATTCAAGGTCATTGCGTTACCATCTTCTAAACCGTAATAGAGCCAAATGTTCAATTAGAAAGTTGTAGGGCATCGAGAAATTATCTAAATGGTTGCATTTGCGAAATTCCATTATCAATATTCGCTTTCCAAAAAACATTTTAGTTTCCTGTATGTTTGCTAACCTGCACAGCAGATGTGCAATGCAGGAATGCACAGGGCCAATTCACAGATTAAGCATTGAAACTGGGTGAATTACGAAATGGCAACATTTCTAATTACATTCATGTAAAGCGCAAAGCACATCTTATGTTGTCAAGGTATTGCGCTTATCAGTGTTTCTCCATTCGTTAGTCACTCAGTTTCAATGCTTAATCCGTGAATTATTTCCTGTATTGCACTGCTGCTTTGCAGGTCAGCAAACATGCCAGAAACTAAAATGTTTTTTCAAAAGCGAATATTGATAATAGAATTTCGCAGATGCACCCATTAAACTAACTTCACGATTCTCTAAAACTTTCTAGTTGAACATTTTGCTCTAACTATTACGGTTTAGAAGATGATGGTAAGCAATGACCTTGAATTTACATTCCAAGGTCACCGGAAATAAGCTCATTTGAAAGCGCCCACCAATCTTACCATAATTCCACAAACTCAGATTTTTACCTCTAACACAATCAAAATAAAAACATGGAACTGGTTATAAAACTCACCCTGAATATGTTTCAGCACATTAAATTTTCGTTTTATATATAAGCATATTATTTTAGTGGTGTACTAAATGCCAATGAAACGAAACATGACATCATTATTTTGAGGAGGTATGGGGAATTTGTGACAAGTTGTGACATAGGGGTGGGGGGGAGGGTCTTAAAAACTTAGAAAATTGCGTGACATCATTTCTGGATGGCCCCCGAATACAGTGCGTGTGATTTCAAGCGGAGAATATATTTTGATTTGTTTTTAATTTAAGTAATCTGGGGAACATTACGACGCAGTAAAAGAAAGCTACGACGGGACAAATATCGAAGATTATGAGAAATTGGGTGAGATAACGGAAATTTCGACCTTTAAGAGCGCAGCGCCACCCGCCACACATTCGAGGTCAGTGTGTTGATCGTTACGCTTTGTTATGTAGGGGGTTGCATTCACTGGTTACCCCTCTGTGGGTGTTACTACCCTCGGTGAGTCCACTTTTTGGCATTGTTGTTACTACTGACTCGTGTGTGCAGTCAAAATTGGCGATCACTGAAGAGATCTGGACGTCTTCTCGTTGGCACCGGATTTTCCACTCTTCGTGAAATTTGTTTCTTATTTCCCAACTGAATTTCTCACTAATGGCGAGCAGCGTGGAGTCGCTCGTTTAGTTGGTCATTTTTTTTTGTTTTTTTTTTGCGATTATTTGGACTATTGCCAAACTACAGAAGATATGGTCGTGTGCCAGTTTTCCTTCATCATTATTTTGGTTCTTTGAAACATTCAATCGGTGGCAGTCCATGCTAATGAACGGATTTATATCGACTAAGTAGCAGGTGAGCGTGCAATTACATTTTTAACATTATGTAAACTATTAATCTTAACTTAATAATGACCAACATTTGAATTTACTGTATATTTCTTGACAAATTTATTATTATTATTATTATTTTGTAAATATATTACAATGTTAAAGATTCTTACGCGAAAATGTCACGCAATTTAACCGATATACATGTAATTATAATTAAAATAGAACCCAGCTAAGACAACTCTTAATTCTAACTTAATAATAACCAAGATTTTTAAACGGTTTTCCCACATTTCTGGATAATTTTTTTAAATAAAGAAGTTAAGATTTACAGTTTATTGTTAGCAGAAAAGAAATTACTTACCAAGTTCGTACCATCGTGGTATACATGTACAATTGCTTACCATTATGGCAAATCTTAATCCTAACTTAATTAACAATAAGCCAAAATTAATCAATATTTCTTGACAATTTTTTTTTTTCATAAATGTTAAATAAAAAAATGTTTCATAAAATGGTTAAGATTAATATTAATTATTTTTGGAAAGTTACTAGAAAATTACAAAAGATTAAAAAAATGGAATCTGCGTGTCAGGATATGCGATAAACATATTTAAAATTAATTTTTAAGATCTTTTTTTTTTACGTAAATCTGCTCTATTTAGAACCTTCCAAAATTTCAACATTTGAAAATGAGTGTAGTTTTTCAATTCGGGGAAACTTAATGCACCTTGAAACGCGGTTGATTTTAAGATTTTTGACCAACGATTTATAAATTAGACAAATGATAAAAAATTAGTTTGACTTTAGAAAAATTCCGTCCCTTTAATAAGAATTTATTTCTGTCATTACTGTCAGAAGTTAAAGACAGGAAAATGTTAACATCCATCAGTACCTCATTTCTTTGAAGATCGAGCAAAGATCATAAAAATAATTTTGGAATTATTATATTAACATTTTGACTAGATTTTGATTTCCTTTTTTGAAGCAACTCTTATTAGATCTCACGTACGATCGTATCTTTTTAATTTGTTTTTTATAAGCTACATGCATAACTACACCTTCACAATTATCTTTATTTTGTTTTTTTTCTGACCTTATAAAACTATTACCCGATTGTCAATGTCAATTATCTTACTGCTTTGCCTCCATTCGCAATTTCCATATTTTTCCATGTGGTTTCTTGACCTCCTGAATTTAAAACGAAAACGTCCTTGTGTTATGTTTTTTAAACGAATGCTTCGAGCCTTTTTACAGCTTTATTTATTAACTGTTTTCCGACTGCTTGTCATTTTCTTTGTTCAGCCGCTCCATAATTTTTTCCAGGTAGCCTATTTTTCCATCTTTTTTTAACCCCTTCGACCAGACGCCTAAGGCAACTAACTGGGAAAATGTGCACAGAGTATATTTACGTGCATTTAATGGCAGAAATACATTTTGTTAAATCTTCATTCAGTGACGCAATTGAGAACCATTTTCCCGTTAAGTCAAACGACTTTTATTGCATTTGGCCTTTTTCCAGACGTGCTACGCTTCCGCAAAGTTCGAAGTTTATGGGTCAACATGCAGTTCCGTTTAATTAATAGGTTTATTATGTCATTTTTAATTACGCAAGCATACGAATGACATAGGTCACAATATAGAGCTTTCTATAGATTGTACATGTTGAGAAGATAGTTTCACTGAATTTTTTTATAAAATTGGAGTCGTACGTGCATGGGTAAATCTGTCAAAATAGTACGTAATACGGTGGAACCTCGTCAAGAACATTATAAAATACAGCTTTTTATGAATTTCAGATAGTACGAACTCATTTCCAGTCCTTGTCCTAGGGTATATGGACGAATAATGTTTATTTTTGATCGTTTAAGACGGATTCTGAATTCGGGTATTACGAGACTTCGGTTAAAACAAGGAATTTTTAAGTTCTAGCTAGCTAGAGCATTGCCACTATATGCTACGTTAAAAGTAACTTTTGAACTTATGAAAAAAAAAAAGGTGATTTGAACTCATAAAAGTTGCAGCATCTTCCTATTCATATACATGTACTGTACATGTACGTGACATGATTTCAATTTACAACCAAACTTCAATGAAACTTTTATTTCTTATTGTTGAAATCATGTTAATTTGTCTGATTTCTTATAATACGAATTACTGTTTCCACGAACACATTTTTTAAATCACTAGAGATTTGTCTTAACGAGGTTACAATTGTACATTTCTTTCTTTCTTTAATCTTACAAACAGGTCGATGTCCTCATAACCCTTTTAATGGAATAAAGTCCGATATAAAATAATTTGGTGCACGTTTAAAGCCGCTATACAAATCAGAAAATGAATTTTCACGCGGTTTTTGTTTCAGTTTTAAATTTTGCATTTCCAACAAGTTTGTAGTAAAATTGTATCCTCCTCCTCCTCCTCCTCCTAAAGACGACTTTTATTTGTTATTTTTTCTAGTGATTTTACTACTTTAAAAATGACGAAGCTGAGCCCCATGAATTGCATTTTTTAACCGAATACATGTATACAGTATATACATACAGGGTATATCTTCAGGCTCTAAACATCCAATGATAAAGCAAATAAGCAATGAATAGGTGTGCTCATTAGCTCGCTTAGGCTATCACGTATATGTCGGCACCTCTAGCTAGTATAATCATAATTTTCGTTATGTGTTAATTTCTCGCAAAAACACGTCGTTTAGAAAGGCGAAAAGAGAGGTTTTTACCGTTGTTTAAGAACTGAAGTCGTCTTTGACACTGACCTATTAATTATTGTTCGAAGCCCCTTTTATCACTTTGCGATAATGTCCTTATCATGCAGCAATTACTCGTATGCAAGAACTTTTTACCTCGATGATAAAAAGTATTGAACTTAACGCACTCGTCAAATATACCGCCTCCTAAAGAAGACTTTTATTTGTTATTTTTTCTAGTGATTTTTCTACTTTAAAAATGACGGAGCCTTTAAACAGAATTCCTGAAAACGTGGACGATTTTGCCGTCCACATCCAGGACGTTTGGAAATCGTTCGGTTTCCGGAAATCTGCATATCCCGTACTCCAAGGGTTGAACTTAAGCGTACCGAAAGCAACCATGTAAGTATGTTAAATATTTTTTTCATGTATATTTCTTTTACAGTACCAGTTAAATGAAAGGAAATAAACTAGTAATTGGGAAAAACTTATTTTTAAATTCCCCACGAGTCCATTTTTTAATGCACGTGTTCAACACCAGACGACACTTTTTGAAATTGAACTGAACTTTTGATAAATTTATAAATAACGCGTGAGAAATTTGATCGCTTGAAATTCCAAATTACTTTCATTGAACAGGTATTTATTTCCACAATGTTATCGCTTTATAACCCGGCGATATCAGATTATCACGTACAGCGTATACACTCTAGGATTACTTTAAGATTGTCTACGAACACTGATTATACTTTGAGAATGTCGTTCATTTTGTTAGAAACTTCGTGCGGATTTCAGAGGGCGCCACGGTTAATCTCGTTTCTTCGTAGCATTCAACATATTGTACATGCATAACAGTTAATTTAAGTTTTTTTTTGCATTTAAAAAAAAATTGGGACGAATTTTTGAGAAAACGATACGAAAACGTCTAGAAATATACTGTATTTTTTTTTTTTTTTCAAAAAACGAGGCCTGCCAGATTCTATTTAATGGAAAATTTCGGCAGTAAAATAAACCCAAAACTGTTCCTTCTTAATTCGAGAGTTGTCAAATCTGATATAACAAACTTAGAATTTTCTGAAAATAAATTTCTTCCCATTTCCTTTTTTTTATTTTTTTGTAAATACAGTACGTTAAACGGGCTTTTTAATTTTTTGTAACGTACATGTTAGTGGCGTGATTTTAAACAGCAAGTTGTACAGTATATATTTAAATGTGATTAGGTTATCTCTTATAGGCAGTTACATTTATGCAGGGCAAAGTGTTTATCAAAGTGTTTAAAGTATTTATAAGTGTTTATTTTCAACAGTTTTCTAATTAATGACAACTGATGCGCGTCTCCTTTCGTATAAACATTTGGTGGCATGCCATTTAATTATGAAATATTTTTTGCGTCAAATGCGCATTTATAAAAATCCGGCTAACCACAAAAGGTTTTCGTGCTTTTATAAATTTAAAGTATGCGTGAAGTACTAGGTAGAGTAACAAAGTCCGTGTGACCTAAGGCACAGCAATGATATTACACGCCTCGAAGCCTTTAATTATAGTCCAGAATAACAAGGTCGAGCTGTTGCTTAGATATTATGTACGAAGAAATTACACTGTGTAATCATTACTTGTA
>JAQGAO010004259.1:0-15469 GCA_034697705.1 Ommatoiulus sabulosus
AAAAAATTAAGAGAAATTGAAGGTCTTGATGTTATCATAATCTAAAATAAATTAATAATGCTTCTACATGTTTAACTTAGGCCTAATTTGCTAACATTTTAACATTTTCCCAGTAAAATTTGGAAAATTGTCCACTAAATTAGGTACATTTTCCGACCATAAATATGGAACATTTTTCGCGTTTTTTCGAGTATAAACATGCACTGTTGTATCCACGTTTTCGAGCTAGCATAAACATGAAAAATTAATCGCGTTTTCCGAGCATAAACATGCAAAAGTTACCACGTTTTACGAGTATAAGTAGGCAACATTTTCCACGTTTTCCGAATATAAACGGGCAATATCATATTGACGTTTTCCGAGCATAAACATAAAAAATTTATACCACGTTTTCCCAGTACATATTTTCAAAATTTTCCACGTTTTCCCAATACAAATTTTCAAAATTTTCCAAGTTTTCAGAGCACAAATTTTCTAAATGTTCCACGTTTTCCGAGTTCAAATTTGGACAATTTTCCACGTTTTCTGAGTAGAAATTTGCAAAACTTTCCACGTTTTCCGTGTACAAATTTTCAAAATTCTCTAGGTTTTTCGAGTACAAATTTTACACATTTTCCGAGGACAAAATTGCAAAATTTTCCACTTTTCGAGCTCAAATGTTTTACATTTTCCGAATACAAAATTTTTCCATTTTAAAATTGTCGTTAGTTAATTTTAAAATATATTTTCCTGTGCCAATTTTGGAAAATGTCAATTTTTCACGTTGTCATTTTTTTAAAACCTGGAAAAGTCAGGGAAGTTGAAAATGGAATTTCTGGGGGAACACCAATGAAGGCATTAGATAAAAGGGTTTTAGGGGCGCAAATTTCAAGGTTCGCCTAGGGTGCATGGCTCCCTAGGAACGGCGTGGATTATGTAACAACAACTACACTTTTTTTAAAAAATAAATACACTATGTTAATTTTGAGTTAATAAACAGGGAAATTCCATGTCAAAAAAGTATGGAAAACACCCTCCTATGCTGGTTGTTAGGTTGTTAGATTTGCTCTGAAAAACCCAAAAAATCTTTGTAAATGTTTGAAAAATACATTGCGTCAGCATCAGGGATGGTTAGGACACAAGAAATTATCAGACAGAGGTATTCTAAATTATCGAGACATGTAAGGACCATGGCTGATGTTTGGCTATGGTTTTAAGACTATGAAATACAAAGGAGACGGAAATTTGAAATAAGTATACTATAGTTTGTATAGTGTTCCAACCTTCCCTGATGCTGACGCAATGTGTTTGCTAAACATTTATAAAAATATTTTTAGATTTATCAGAGCAAATCTAACAACTTGTCGTTTTTCCATCAAAGATAGTTTACACAGATTGCTTGTTTCGAGTTTGTTTATGATTTTTGAGATTTTATTTACTGCCATACACGATATTTTCAATTCGTTTGCCATCTCTCGATGTTAAATTTCCATTAAAATTCATTAGAATAATTATTTTCTCATTGCAAACCAGAATTCATTTAGTTTAGGCCATTATGAAGAACTAAATTTTCTGCAGAACTTTTACCAATGTGATGATAAACTATAGTTAGTCTTTGTACCCTGCAGAAGTTAAATCATCATAATTTTTTAGGTAAAAAATAACCAAATGGCCAGAAATTGACAAATTCTAACAGTATAGGAGGGTGTTCACGTACTTTTTTGCTATGGAATTTTCGTTTTTATTAATTCAAAATTAACTCAAAATTCTGGTTGTAGTTACATAATCCATGCATTGTGTTATTATAAATGTGCTTTGAAAGATCTCCACCATTTATTTTTCCCGAAAACAGAAATTTCATACTGTTTCCATACGTTTTTTTTTTGCCTGTACTACATGTATACCTGTTATGATAAAAATGATTAGATTAGTATTAGATAAGTTTATTTTATCACATTTTGCGATAATCGTGATTTTTCACCGAAATATGGGTATACTGTTGATTCCATTTCCGACGATAACTTAACATTGTGGTAAACATACTGAAGGCAATCTAAATATAGAAAAAATTGAAAATGGAGCCAGAAATAGCCCGTGAAATAAATGCAGGTGCATTTCTTTCTTTCTTTTTTTTTTAGGAGGGAGGGTCCCTCCTTTAAAATTATACAATGATGTTTCAGATATATGTAAAAAGTCGCATCCTTTTTAAGGGTTCCTCCAGGCCTGGAAAAGTCAGGGAAGACTGAAGTATTTTCAAAATGTTGTACGTGGCAATTCAACGTTTTAAATCTTGCTACAATCAGAGCTACATATTTAGTTTAAGGTCCATTTACAAATTTAAAAAAAAAAATTCAGTGCGAATTTGCAAAATTGTGAACAATTTCAGAGGACAAATTTGCAAAATTTTGACAGTTTCAAAAGGCAAACTCACGATATTTTCCACGTTTTCGAGTAAAATTTTGAACGGATTCCGAGGAAAAATCTTGATAACATTCTGAGGACAAATTGGAAAATTCTCAACCTTTTTTCAGAGTGTGCAAATTTTCAAAATTTACAGGCTTTTCCGAATGTAAATTTGTGAAATTTGTAAAAACTTTTCACGTTAATTTTGCAATTCTGTCGTTGGTTAGGGAAATTTGTTGGAAAAGTCAGGGAAGATGAATATGAAATTTCTAGGAGGAAGAACCCTATTCGCATTCTACGTTGTGAAAAATTAAAATTTCTAAGGATTTTCTTGAATTTTGTCACTACAGGTTTGCAACGTAGCATTGCCCTAAAAGTTAATTTGACGGAGCTATTTCACAAAAAATTCTGGAAATTTATGTTGAAAATTAAAATGTTGGCCTTGTTTTAAAATTTCGAAAAGTTCCATACTTTTTTCTATTTTAGAACATAAAAAAATATTTGGCGCCCAAACCATCCAGTTATTTCCTGTCAGTAGCTTCCCGCATGATAGCTCCTCCGATCCAATTGACTCGTTTCGCTCCCTCCCCGTCCGCCAGGCGTCCTTCTTCCCCGCAATTTCGAACAGCCCGGTGGCGTCCCCTGCCTCCAGTCATTTCCTGCGAGTAGCTTCCCGAAGGATGGCACCTCCGATCCAATCGGTTCGTTTCGTTCCCTCAACATCCACCAGGCGTCTTTCTTCCCCGCAATTTCGAACATTCCCTGCGCGCGCGCCGCCATTGAGGCCATTCGGCTTCGAACGCAGCTCTGCTCCGGTCGTCTTTCCACGGGCTTTTTTGGGTGGATATTTTGTAAAATGTCAACAAGATGAACAAGAAGAAAAGCAACAATAACAATAACAACAACGACGACGATGACGTGGACGCCAAATCGGGCTTCGGAGTCCGCGCGGAGCTCCGCCACCGCTATCTGCTGCTGGGGCGCGACGCCCTGGGGGCCGGTGTGCGGCCCCGCGACTTGCGAGAGGCCCTGCTGAGGGCCCCGGCGTGGACGAGGGTCGGGGGGCGCTGGGGCGTGCTGTTGGTGGTGGCGTCGGCCTTTTTGCTGGGCGTCCTGTGTAAGGACGGGAGCTTCCATTTGGACGGCGTCTACAGGGCCCTGCTGGGCGCCCGTTGCCTGTTGCAGAACAACTTCTTGGTGATGGAGGTGTCGAGGCCCCCCGCCGACTGTCGCGTGTGCCGTGGGGTGAAGGGGGTGGTGGTGCTGACGGAGGCCACGCGTCAGTCCTTCTCCCGCCACGCCTACGGGGGGCGCCCCGTGCTGGTGAGGGGCGCCGCCGCCCCTTGGAACGCCACGCGGACGTTCGGCTTCGACTTCTTCAGGCGCTTGTACGCCGAGACGCCCGGGGCCCTGGAGAGCGTCGAAGACGAGTGTCAGTTCTTCCCCTTCCGCACCGAATTCACCTCGCTACGAGACGTCTTCGCCATGACCCCAGAGAGGGCCGCCGGACAACAGCCCTGGTACATCGGATGGTAAGCAAAAGTAGCTTTTTTTGATCATATGCGAAAGGGGCCCCAGGGGAAATGCGTCCTTTAAGCATTAGTAGTGGTTAAAACGACCAATTAACCGACCAAATTGACCCCCCCCCTTTCCTATAGACCAAATTGACCCACCACCCTTCCTTGACCAAATTGACCCACGACCCTTCCTTGACCAAATTGACCCTCCCCCTTCCTAGATCAAATTGACCCCTCCTTTCCTTGGCCAAAGCGACTCCCCTTCCCTTCCTGGATCAAATAGACTTCCCCCATTTCCTAGACCAAATTTACCCTCCCTCCTTCCTAGACCAAATTGACCCCTCCTTTCCTTGACCAAATTGACCCCTCCTTTCCTTGACCAAATTGACCCTCCCTTCCTAGATCAAATTGACTTCCCCCTTTCCTGGACCAAATTGACCCCCCCCCTTTCCTAAATCAAATTGACCCTCCTATAGACCAAATTGACCCCACCCCCTTCCCTAGACCAATTTGACCCCCCCCCCCTTTCCCTAGATCAAATTGACAACCCATCCTCCCCTACCAAATTGACTCCCCCCCCCCGGCCCCTTTCCGAATTGACCATTTGAAAAGAATTTTGTAGTGGGAACTGTAACTGTACACGTGCAGTAAAACTATGATTGTCTTCTGAGAGTGACGTTAGGAATGATCGTGTATATAGGGTGAAAAAACGGGGAATGATGACCGGTAATGAAGAAAATCGGATTTTTCCATCATGATTACTGGGACGGGGATACCGTCATTATTAATGAGTATACAGGTTGCGCGGTTGTCATTTGAAATGATCGTGTATAGGCTAAGGTTGAAATGTAACGAAAGCTTAATAATGCGCAACATTTTTGGAATTACCGCGTAATGTCATTAGTAATGAACGTGTAGAGCTCCTTCCAAGATTAAACCAATCAATTTGAAAAAAAAGTTGACATGTTTTTCAAAATTGACCGATGTAAATGGGAAGTTGACGCGAAATTTATCAATGAACTTAAAGAAAACGTCGAAAAACTCATCAATAAACACGGACGTACTATGAATATTTCGAAAGACTGACTCGATATTTTGCAATTTTTCAATGATATTTAGGAGTGAATTTCAATCGAAATTATTAGAAAAAGACGACAATGCAAGTAAAATAAAGTTAAAATTACGACGAAATGTAAAAGTTGGCGTTAACTTTGATACCTCGGGTGACAGGGTCAAACCGCGCGCGGTGCAGATTGAATATAACTTATCGTAATTTAGGGGGGAAAATGCTACAAAATCATTTTTTTTGGTGGCTTAATAACGCCGGTTTATCTGATCTCATCCAGATTTAATTGTCATTCCATCTGGTAGTGGTTCCAGAGTAACCCCAAACCTGGAAACGTCAGGGAACTTGAAAATGTCTGGAAAAGTCGGGGAGAAGTCAGGGAAATTCAACGTTGTTATGTTGTCGCGATCCAAAAGTAATGCTTCTATACATAGTTAGCCCAGGGCCCATTTTTTAGTAAAAATTTGCAAAAATTTCCATGTTTATCGAGTACCATTGCAAAATTCTCCACGTCTTCCGAGGACAAAATTGAAAAATTTCCACGTTTTCCGAGTACAAATTTGCAAAATTGTCCACGTTTTCCGAGTACAAATTCGCAACATTTGCAAAATATGTACAATTTTAATAGTATCATTGGTCAGGGAATTTTTTTTTAAAACCTGGAAAAGTCAGGGAAGTTGGAAATGAAATATCTGGGGAAATCCTGGGTTCCTCCGACACATTCTGTATATTTTCTGTCCACCATTTTCACGATGTTACTGTAAACGTGTTGCTTCCCTTTCTCCGCCTTGGTTGACACGTGGTGTTTACGCGCCATTGTGGAGATATCATCATATGCAGTATGATTAACGGCGAAGAGAGCTGTAAGGGCGTCGGCCGTGTTTGACCCACTTCCGGCGTGCCTCGACGAGTCCGACCTCGCCGTTCGTGCATATTTCGACGGAATTTTGGGAGTGGCCAGGTGCCGTCGTTGATCCATGGCCTTGGACCATCTTCCATCAGAATTTAGCGATCGATTCAAGGATGTGGTCTTCGAGAGTTGACCTACATGTACACAGGGTTCCCCCAGACCTGGAAAAGTCAGGAAAGAATGGCTTATTTTGAAAAAGTCAGGGAAATTTAACGCAGTCATGGCGTTCCAAAATTCATACTTCTACATGGTTAGCTCAAGGCCTATTTCCCGAGTAGAAATTTTAAAAAATTTCCACGTTTTCCGAGTACAAATTTTCAAAATGGTCCACGGTTTCAGTGTGCAAATTTTCAAAATTGTCATTAGTAAATTTTGCAAAATAAAATATAAAATGACATTTGTCATTGGTCAGGGAAATTTGTCTGAAACCTAGCTGGAAAAGTCAGGGAAGTTGAAAATGCAATTTCTGGAAGAACCCTTTAAACAGTAAAAATGTTAGTTGGGAAATTTCCAGGATGGAATTGAACTTGTGGTTTTATCGAGGCGTTTTGGTGGTCGACTAATCACGAATTTAAGCACCTGTACCTCGCGTCGGGGTGTTTGCTCGAACTCTAGTTGATCTTGAAATTGTGATTTTCAGCCGCTCGCCATATGCCGTTTTCCGGAGCAAGGTCATCCAAGGGCATGGGCGTTTTTAAAGCGGAACCGCAAACGTTGATTATATGGCCTCAGTAGCTTTTAAAATTGTTTTTAAAGGAATTTCAAAACATGATTGACGGACAATGGGTGCCAAAAAACGATTTGTCTAGGTCAAGGTCAACGGGGTCAACAGCAGTGAAACCCCGAGTATCATTTCTGGCGCGGTCTTCAATGGTGCTAGATTTACGAGCGTGTATATACAGTATTCATAGGGCTACTCGTAGAGAAGTTTTGCAAATCGTCGTTTGACAGTGGTGAAGTCCCAATTTCCACACGTGACTATAGGCCCTACACGACTGCCAAAGGAAAAAGCTACTGTCTGTCCTGGAAAAGACCCCCAGACCTGGAAAAGTTAGAGAAGAATGGCTTATTTTGAAAAAGTCAAGGAAATTCAACATACTCAACAAGTTCAGGGCTCAATTGTAAACTTTCTTAACTTTACATAGGACAAATTTGAAAAATTTTCAACACTTTTCGAGGACAGATTTGTAAAATTTTCAACTGTTTTCGAGTTCAGATTCGTGAAATTCAACAGTTTCCGAAAAGTAATTTTCCACAGATTTCCGGGTACAAATTTGCAAGACTCTCAAAATTTTCCGAATACAAATTTGAAAAATGTGAACTTTTTTTCATGCTAATTTTTAAGATTTTAAAATTGGGCCTCCTGCAGTAAATATTGCAAAATATTGAAAGTTGTCCAGTGTGGATTAGGCAAAATCGTGGCTAATATCGGCTTATGTCAATTTTGTCATCGGTCTGGGAAATTTCTTTAAAAACCTGGAAAAGTCAGGGAAGTTAAATATGAAATTCAGGGGGACACGTGAGTATGATTCGTAAAGCTGCGAAATAATTCGCAAATTTCGAAAAAAAAGTTATCAATGATTCGCACAATTGTCAAAAAAGGTTTCAATAATTCGCCAAATTATCACAAAAGTTGTCGATAATTTGCCAAATTGTCACAAAGGTAATCGATAATTCGCAACATTGTCGAAAAAGTTGTCGATAATTCGTCAAATTGTCGAAAAAAGTTGTCGATAATTCGCAAAATTGTCAAAAGAGGTGTCGATAATTCGCAAAATTGTAAAAAAAGGTTTCGATAATTCGCAAAATTGTCAAAAAAAAGTATCGATAATTCGCAAAATTGTCACAAAAGTAGTCGATAATTCGCAAAATTATCAAAATAGTTTGTCGAACTTTCTCGTATAACTGTCATAAAAATGGTCAAAATCGACAGCGTAGAATCTACTTCTGAACGGATTCCCGGTTCATAAAGTATACATACTGTATATGTATCTGGAACGGAATTCAGAGTATAGAATCCATTCAATAATCCGCAGTTTGTGGGGTGTACCGAATCGGTGGCCCAAAGCTTCCCTAAAAATATTCAACAATGTCCGCCACGTGTCCACGTCCTGCGCCATGAATGCGTTACTCATCATCATCATCCTCTTCTTTGTGGATCGTGACAGCCGTAAAAAATGATAAAATTTGAATAAAGGGTGGCTTTTTTTAGGCGGGGTTCCCTCCCCCCCCCCCCCCCCACCCTCACCCTCGGGCACGCACATCGTGGTGTTTACCCTTCAAATTCTGGAAGTAAACAAACCTTCACCTTATAAAAAAAAGAATTTCGATGGGACGGATGTCTTGCCAGACATCTTCTCCGCTTGTCACGCTACAAATAGCATGTAATTGAGGAATAGCGGAGAATTTTATCAACAAAGGTCGTGAAAAAAAACTGGAAAAAAATAAGGAATTTCTCGTTCTCGTTGCATTACTTGTACTCTCGAGGACCCTTTCTGAGAACCCTCCTCTTTGTCTGGCATCAATGGTTGAGAGGGGAAGAGAAACTGAGGCCCCAAGAAGGTACCCTCGAACGAAAATACGAAAATGTCACGCGTGGAAACGAGCAATGTTCCTCAACCTCTCCAGAAATTTCTGTTGCATGCACTTCAGGGCAGTCATACTCGAGGCAATTTATTTCCGGAAATTTGTTTCCAGAAATAGTGTCGCTGGATGCATGCCCCTATACGTGTGCTCGAAACTATTTCATGAGCAAATATTGTTTCCAGATATATTTCTAGGATAGAAAATGATCCTATTCTGAGCAACTTATTTCCGGAGACCAACTGATGACGTCATTGGATTTTCAGTCATTGTTGTTTCCGGAAATAATGTTGCTCGATATTTCCCAGTATGTTTGACTCTTATTTGCTACGGAAATATTATTTTCAGGTATATTTCCAGGATAGAAAATGTGGATTGAGCAACTTATTTCCGGAAACAAACTGACTTGGTCGGTGGTTTTAAGCCGGCCACGAGGAAACTTATATCTGGAAATACGGCATGTTCAAAAAGTTCTGTTTTTTAGAATTTTTTTTTTAGATTTGTCAATTATGAAAACATAAATGAACTCTTAATTACTCTAAAAAGCATGGTTAATAAAATGCTCGAAAATATGCGCTTGACTTTTCGGACACGCCTAAAATTGCCAAGTTTCCAGATATAAGTTTCCCCGTGTATGGCCGGCTTCATAGGATGGAATAAATGCATATTGTTGATTTTCGACGATTTTTCGAGGCATTCTGCGAATTTTTCGACATTTTAGCCAATGTTTCGACATTTTTCTGCGAATTTTTTGACAATTTTGCGTATTTATCGACAATTTAGCCAATTTTTCGACATTTTTCTGTGAATTCTTCGACAGTTTTCAAGCACATTTTGCAAATATTTTGCCAATTTTCCGACATTTTTCAAACCCATTTTGTAAATATTTCGACAATTTGGTAATTTTCTCGATATTTGTCTGCGAATTTTTCGAGTTTTTATCCACAGAATTTATCGACAGTTTTGCGAATTTTTAGACAGTTTTCTGAAAATGTGTCGACAATTTTGCGAATGTTTCGGAAATTTAGCTGATTTTCTGTAATCTGGAAAAATTGTCGGCAATTGCCAAATTGTGAAAAATTTCGAAACAGTCACAAAAGCGCCACGACTAATGACTAACTGAATAAGTCATTGACTGATCATTCGACTAACAAGTGTCCATCTCCGATAATCCGATTCGTATGAGGTATAACTTCGTATTTCGGAATTCTGTTTCTGCCAACTATATAGTAAATTTGTATGGAACCTTTCGTTTCCCAATTTTTCTTACAAATTGGGTTATTTATTTCTCTATAGTCTGCGGATCTCACGCTGTCGCTGGGCATTTCATGTCCGTAGAACTCACGAGTGGTTATTGTTTGGATTTCGGAGCCTCGTAGTTCGTATAAGCATGTGCATGTGTATTTACAAAACCTTTGCTCCAAATAACTCGGAAAATCGTAGTCCGTGATTTTTTTTGTTGACCAAAACTGGCACGATCCACTCGTTCGCCATCGCCTTACCGAATATGCTAATTTTCACCCAGATCGAGTAATTTTATTTCCCCGCAATCTGTCGTTGAAGAGTGTTAGTTGGTCCAACCCCCTAAAAAGATGTAAGGGGCCATTCAAAAAGGACGTTCTCATGTAGGGGGTGGGGGAAAGGTTGTCACGGACACAATGTGGACAGGGGGAGGGAGGGGGGGGACGGGGTATGACCAGCTCGAACGTCCACTATATAGACAAAATGCCAAATAAAATCAGTTCCCAAGAAAAAGGGAAATTGAGCTCAATATCGCGTAGGTGATACGTTATAAATTGCAAAAGTCACTAAACGGAATACCTCCAGTCCAGTACAAACTCGCAAAAATTTTCATGTTTTCCCGAGGACGAATTTGCAAACTTTTCCAAGTTTTCCCGAGGACGAATTTGCAAAATTTTCCAAGTTTTCCCGAGGACTAATTTGCAAACTTTTCAAAGTTTTCCCGAGGACAACTCTGCAACATTTTCAACTGTTTTCGAGTGCGGATTCGTAAAATTGTTAACATTTTCCGAGTAGAAATTTCAAAAATTTCCAACAGATTCTGAGGGAAATTTTCAAAATTCTCAACCTTTTCCGAGTACAAAATATAGGTTTTCCGAGTAAATTTTTTTCCCAAATACAGTTTTTTTTAAAGTTTCGGACGTCCGAATGGAG
Organism: Ommatoiulus sabulosus; assembly: GCA_034697705.1. Taxonomy (NCBI): domain Eukaryota; kingdom Metazoa; phylum Arthropoda; class Diplopoda; order Julida; family Julidae; genus Ommatoiulus; species Ommatoiulus sabulosus. The sequence goes on from JAQGAO010004259.1 coordinate 10,634, forward strand.
CGAGGAGGGGGGGGGGGTCGCGTCCCGATTGACCGGACACAATTCAGACAGTGGGTATGGGGGAGTCCAATTTTGGGCAAATTTTGAGGACGTCTTTTTTGAATGGCCCCTAATGGTCATGAGGTACATGTAGTAACTCGACAGTTTGACTCGCCCCATTTGTCAACGATTTCTCCGAACGGTTTCTGAAGCGTGACCTACCTCGCCGATGGTGACAGGTGGAGTGAGGTAGCGTCACGCTTCCCCAATTACCGAATCACGCGTGACGCACCTTATAGAAAGTTTAAATTTTTTTTTCTTTCCTGTTTTTGTTGCAGGAGTAACTGTAATCCTCAGGTAACCGAAGTGCTGAGGAAGCACTACAGCAGACCCAACTTCCTGCCCGAGGACTCCGAATCCAGCACCATCGACTGGATCTTCATGGGATGGGGGGGCCAGGGGGCCAGCGTGCACGTAAGTAGCCACGATCGAGGTTAATCCTGGGGAGGGAATAAGAGCTCAGGATTCGTTGGTTTTCGGGTCGTTAATCCATCTTCTTCGTGGCTTCAGCTGGATTATGTGCAGCGTCCATCCTGGCAGGCTCAGATCTCTGGTCGCAAGACGTGGAGGATGTTCCCCACCCCAGAGTGCGAGGCCGTGTGCACCAACTTCACCATCACGGTGGAGAAAGGCGATATTGGTAAGCGCAGAATTTAAGTGTCACGTGACGCTGATAGCATTTTCAAAATACTGACCTCATTTCCAGAAAATTCATAATCAACTTCCCTGACTTTTCCAGGTTTTTAAACAAATTTTCCTGACCGAGGACAATGTCAACGTTGACACGTGCCGATGTTATTCACGATTTTGAAAACTCGACGCGGGGCAATACGCGGTATTTTGCAAAATTTGACGACAATTTCGCAAATTTGTACTCGGAAACTGTTTTGGAAATTTTGTGTAAATTTGCCCTCGGAAACTGTTGAAAATTTCGCAAATTTATCCTCTGAAATTGTCGACAATTTTTCAGATTTGCCCTCGGAAACCTTGATTTGCAAATTTTAAACAGTTTGCGAATAAAAACGCTTGCCAAATTTTTCCACTGTTTTCGAGTACAGATTAGTACAATTTTCAACAATTTCCGAGGAAAACTGTACTCGAAAACAGTGGAAAATTTTGGCAAGCGTTTTTATTCGCAAACTGTTTAAAATTTGCAAATTTCTACTGGGAAAATGTAAACAAGTTTGCAGATGTTTTCTGAGCGAAACACAGAAGCATTATCAGTTTTGCATCGATCGTGTCAACGCGAATACGTCGAACTTCCCTGACTTTTTCAAAAATTAATTAGTCATTCTCGCCTGAATTTTTCAGGTCTTGGGGGAGAAAACTCCGTTGAATTATTGGATGCAGTTGGCGCTGCCATCATTTCCAAAATACTGACCTCGTGGCTTTAGTTTATTCGGACGCTGCTAGATAATCTTTAACGAGAGCCAGATGCTATTTTTATGTTTTCGAGACTCGGGAGTTGGAGGCCTTGTTTCAGAACTGTTTGCCAAACTCCTTCCGCTTTGGTCTCCTAGACAGTCCCCCAGCTGTTTTCAACCCCCCAAAAAAAGTGCGAGCTCGATCCCTCTCCCTGTTTTTGAACTCTGCATTTAGCGGGGCACGGGTACACACCCACACCCTTGGAATGCGTTTTTGGGTCGAGGGCCGGATATACATGTATACATGTACGTGTAGGGGAAAAGAGTTTTTGGAGGTGCACCTAGCTGCATGCTTCCCTCAAGATCCAAATTGCTCGAAAAATATATAGCGCGGGTTCCATCCCCGAGACCTGGAAAAGTAGAGGAAGTTGAAAATGTCTGGAAAAGTCAGGGAAGAATGGCTTATTTTGAAGAAATCGGGGAAATTCAATGTCATCATGTATTTGCGATCGAAAATTAATCCTTCTACATGGTTAGCTCAGGGCCCATTTTCCACGTTTTCCGAGGACAAAATTACAATTTGGACAGTGAAACGTTTTCTGAAACGTTTTCAGAGTATAAATTTGCAAAGTTTTCCACGTTTTCCGAGTACACATTTGCAAAATGTTCCACATTTTCCGAGGACAAAGTTGCAAAATTGCCCACGTTTTCCGTTAGCTCCGGGCCCATTTGCAAGCTTTTTAAAATTTTCAACAGTTTCCGAGGAAAACTTTTCAAAAGTTTCTGAGGAGAAATTTGCGAAATTTTCAATAGTTTCTGATGATAGGAAAATTGCAAAAAAAATTTCACTAGTTTTCGATTAGAAATTTGCAAAATTGTCAACAGATTCCGAAATTTTTCCAAGGACAAATTTTCAAACGTGTAACCTTTTCCTGTAACATTTTGATACATTTTCTCGTTAATTTTGTAAAGATTTTAAAATTGTCATTATTAAATTTTGAGAAACGTTAAATATTTTGTTCTACGTAAATTGGGCAAAATCGTGGATAACATTTTTTTCCCCGGTAATTTATTTCAAATTGAATCGTTCAATTATTCTCAACGTAAAAGAAAATTTCGGAGAAATGAGCATAGAAAATTCCTTAAAATTTAATGTTTTTAAGTTGTTGTTTTTTTTTTATTAAAAATGTCTCTAAATTTATTTAATTTCAGTTTTGATCGACACCAATCAGTGGTACCACGACACGTACATCGATCCCGGAGAAATCAGCATCACTATCGGATCGGAGTACGATTAGCAGTACGTCCTAACTTCCCGAAGCAAATCTGGGCGGGCCTAATTCCCGAAGTTAACCCCTCCCTCCGAAAACTCATACCAAAGTCAGTAAAATCTCAGGTGAGTTGGACTGTGAAATTCACTCCCGGTACGTGAAAATCCGGCGTAGCCACCGTCGCGAGCGATGCGATTCAGCAAATGTGCCAAACAAAAAAAACAAACAAACAAATCTTCCACGGGTTGGTTCTTCCCGGAGTACTCTCCCAAACTAGAGCCAGTACAGAGTTCTCGATGTCTCGAACTTATTTTGTTCACGGAAGGGAACTTTCGTTTTTGTACTAACCACTAATTTTTGACTCAATTTTTGAAGTTGATGCGACGCGTTAGTCCGCGTCGCGCTCTTTAACTCCGCTCCGAGAGTTCCTACGATGCTCCTGAAGCCGTACTCCTCTTGAGCGGCTTCTTCTATTCGATGCTAGATCTGAACTTCTCATTTACCTCTATTGACACGAATGTACTTAATGTATATTTAAATAAATTATTTATTTATTGATTCTCACGCACGTGCGCCAGGGTTTTGTATTGGCAAGGGAGAAACCGGAAGTGATCCTCGAAGGACTTCTTCGATGTCGACGTTGCGACGAGAGGATGAAAGAACTTTTGTGGAAATATTGACTTAAGACACGGCACAAGATTGGATTTGGAATTGTTGTATTTGAGCGCGAGTCTGATATACAGGTAGGTCAGAATAGTTGGACGATTTCTGGTTTTGGAGATGCAGGAATTCAAAAGTTGTATTCCTGAATTTGAAATTTCTGGTAATGTACGCTGAAAAGTGATGGTTCTTGAAGCAGGTTTCCAAAAACACGTGGAAAATTGCGCGTAATACAGGGTTCACCTAGACCTGCAAAACTTGGAAAAGTCAGGGAACTTTAGAATGTCTGGAAAAGTTATTAAAATAAGCCTGGAAGACTAATCCAAAATTGATGCTTCTACGTTGTTTGTAAGTTTACAATTTTTTATTATTTACAGGAAAACATTGCTGCAAAATTTTAAATCTTTTCCGAAGAGATATTTAGAAAAAATTTAACTTATTCCACGGATAAGTTTGCGACATTTTTGATAGTTTCCATGGACAAATTTTTAAAAATCTCAACCTTTTTCTGCGTATCAATTTGTCAAACTTTAGATTTTTCGAGATTGTAAACATGTTCGAATTTGTAACATATTCAGAGGACAAATTTGCACAAATTTAAAAAATCACCAAGGACAATTTAAGCAAAATTTTTTGAGGATAAAATTGACAAATTTTCTACAGATTGAAAAAATTCTCAACCTTTTCAGAGTACAAATTTTCAACATTTGCTAAACTTTCAACTTTTTCTTACGTTAATGAAAAAATTTCCAGAATTGACATTAGTAAATTTTGCAAAATATCGACGCAAAAACATTGGCACGCGTCAATTTTTCTTAATTGTGGTTTCAGGGAAATTAGTTTAAAAACCTGGAAAAGTCAGGGAAGTTTTAACTTGAAATATTTTTTTAATCTTTTTGCAAAAATGTTTACAGTAGTAAGATACTTCTGGCCAAATATCTTTTCCATCCCAAATTATTTTTGCAAAGTTCACGAGCAACACTTTGCTCGTCGATTCGGTGCCAATAATGGTCCAGTGGGTTACGCGCTTGCTTCTCGATTCTAAGTAGTAGGATTCGCTCCCCACGGTTGAGGTCGGTGAGAATTTTGAGAATGTGCAAAATTCCCAAGTGGCAGTTCTTTCGGATGAGAGTTTAAACCAAGGTCCATTGCAGATCCAGTTTGCACTCTGCATCTAAAAGATCCCTCTCGGGGAATGAAAATTCCCTTTCGAAGGCAATATTTCCAGGTAGGTGACGCTGGCACAACCCCTGGCGTTGGTATTTAGCCCTCGGGTGCAGAAATAGGCCAACGTTAAAAATCCACAAACGACCCCAAATTGTTTTCTAAAGTTGATAGCTCGAGCTCAGGAAGGACTAATGGCGAATTCGACTCATTACACCAGGTGCAGGTGCATGTTCTGGTGGGTGTAAACCGATCACGTGATATGTATTGCGCGATGCGACCTCCCGACCACCCTATCCGCCATGTTGGGTGCACCGCCTCCACCAGCTCCCTTGATG
>JAQGAO010004260.1:0-15466 GCA_034697705.1 Ommatoiulus sabulosus
TTCAAAATTCTCTAGGTTTTCCGAGTACAAATTTTCCACATTTTCCGAGGATAAAATTGCAAAATTTCCCACTTTTTCCGAGCACAAATTTTCAATATTTTCCCATTTTAAAAAATGTTCACACAATTTTTTTTTTAATTTTTAAAAAAATTCTACGTTAATTTTCAAAATTGTCGTTAGTTAATTTCAAAAATATTTTCCAGTGTCAATTATTTAACGTTGTCATTGGTCAGGGAATTTTTCCTAAAACCTGAAAAAGTCAAGGAAGTTGAAAATGAAATTTCTGGGGGAACCCTGTATTTTGGATAAGTTTAAATTATTGCAAGCATTTGATTACTTGTCAGTTGTTTATTGCGACATGTTTAGGGTTATTACAGTGGAGATTGTATCCTCTTGAGCAGCAGCACCATAAGGTTCTTCTGTAAGGTACAGCTGATTTTGAATCTCGGACATTTTCAATTTCCCTTACTCGCTGACTTTGATATCATTCATGAATGCAAATTTCATTGGCGTGTTATGCTGACGTTTTTCTGAATCATGAAAATATCCAGACATTATCGTATAGGGCGAATAATACAGCATATTTGCGACAAAAAAATGTCAAGTCCACTTGTATAGTGCATGCACTTGATTTGTTACGTGATAACCTTGTAAATAAGACTGGTTTTGCTTTTGGAAGACGTATACCGTATCTTTTTCATTAAATCTTCATGAGTGCTGCCGACATTTAGGTAAGTTTTTTGTGGGAAGTGGTCCGAAAATAAAAGTACAGTACCATCTGCTCTTTTTATCCGACGACAGTCATGGTTGGTAAAAATCGATGTATGCACATGCATGCAGTATATCCAATTTCAAGATGATAAGGCTGTTCTTCAGGCCACAGCATTTATCGATTTCCAATGTTCCAAGTCCGAAGCTCATCTTCGATGGGCAGATAGCATTACCAGTGATCACCCATGTCAAAATGCTACTATCGTAAGAGTTGCATGCATGGTTTAATCTGGTGCAAACAGGTACGGTATCGTAAAATTGATGCACGGTTATTACTGGTATACTATACATTGTTTTTTTTATTCGGTTCTAGAGAACTATATTATTTAGTTAAACAATTCATTTTAGTATTAGCAGCAACATATTGTATATACATTGTACATGTACATGTATATAATACCACTTTACATGACCACTGCACCTTTGGCACCCAAATCCTTCACACATCTTCAATAGCTTTCATTCGCAACTATCCAGTTTTGAAACCATAGTGACGTCAAACGCATTTTACTTTAAATACAAAGCATTATATAACATTTAATTTAAAAATCAAAAATCAAATATTGAAATGGTACGTATATTCGAGCGGACAGAAACTTTATGAAACGTACTTTGGCAGTCGTGCAGTCATGTGTGCAAAATCGATACGCCCGATATGATTTTAAAAAATCGCTCAAGGTGTTCACCCATTACAGGATACAGTACATCCCTTTTACACGCGTAACTTCACCACTGCTAATGTACGACTCGTACAGCTTATGTCTGAGTACTTCCATTGGTTCCGTACCAGCCTGCTACCTGCAGCTATACTGGCATTTTCATCATGGTATAGTAAACTTAGCAGTATCACTTGGTGACGCTGGTAGATGAAACGTCAATTGTTAAAGTGCTTTGACAATAGTCGGAATGACGTCTCTTAAAGTGCTTTAACACTGATTTTTGTTTGACTTAACAGAAATTTGATATAACCATTTATTAGCGCGAAATATCGAATAACTTCCACGTAACAATATACACTTTAGTTAAGTGTGTTTACAAAAGGGGAAAGCTTTCGTCCCCAGTGATTTTTATCGAGCACTTTTCGGGAATATATATACTGTCCATGTACCAGTACGTAAAATTGTATAGTCACTCCAGTTTGATTGCTTCTCCCTTGACACGTTAGCTTTTTATTTATTTTAGTCTTAATTTGATGTTCTGTGCAAGCTATAGCACTGAATTGCTTCATTGTGCAGGTCAAAGTAGACGCTTATGTGCATTCCCTATTTAATCGACAAAACTTTTGAATAATTCGATAATGTTTTTAAAAGCATTGTACGGCATGTTTCTAATATTCTAAAATATATTTTCATTTCACTTTATACAGTAGCTGTACTTAAAAAACACTTCCAGAAAGATAGCTGTATCTATGACGGATTGTTGCTTATAAGTAACAAATTTTGGAAATACATTATTTGCTCAAATTAAAATATACGGCAAGTTATGCGAATAAATTTTACTTTTTTTTTTAGAATATTCTAATACAGTTCCTTTAACCAATTAACGATTTACCGCGGTTGACAATAGGGGTACTCAAAACAGAAGCTGTACATGTCATACTTTGGCAGTCGTTAAGTCGCATGTGCAATATCGACACGTCAATTGACTTATAAAATCACTCGAGATTATCACTGTTTTGAAACCCATGAATGCATTGCATGTATATTCACGACTGCATGTTAAAGTACGATTCATAAAGTTTCTGAGTACCCCTAATAATAGGAGTTCATTAAATACGCAAAGAGCATTAATGTCGTGTTCGGATGAGTCACGTGTAAATCGGGAGTACATGTAATTCATGCTGTTGGAGATCTAAAAAAAAACCAGAGGACTTAATGATTTTTCGATGGACTTCGATCTATTATTTATCCAGAAAAAACAGGTGTGGCTTTCCTATTTCCTGTCAGCCATTTCGAAGGTTTATTGTGCACTTCCCTTTCCATCGGGGATAATGTAGTTCTGCTGTCGTTAGCAGGTTTTCCTACAATCCTTAATCGATATTTTCCGCTTCTACCGGTCTAGACTTTGTTCATTTAATTGGAAAATCTTTATTGCAATCACTGGAATTACTTATTGTATAATTGGGAATGAGTTTCTGCCAAATGTACGGTTATTGGTGCATAAAATTAGCCATCTGGTTCGGTCTCATTGTGCATTCACTTTTTCCTCAACCCTGCTTCTGTTTTCCCCCATTTCTATCCCATTTTGTATACTCGATTTTTTTTTCCCGCTATGCGGCTTTGGATTTAACATTTTCATCTTATTGTTTTTCTCTTTTCTTTTGTCCATTGGTTTACGGAAATTTATAAAATTCCAGACGAGGATTAGACTAGTGCATGCACTGAACATATCGATTTTGCCTGCACGTCGCGTAAATTAATAGTTATTTTCTAAGGAAAGCAGACATTTTTGTTTACACATAATGATAATTAATGTTAAAGCATTATTTTGATCCCCGCTTGTTTAGATTTGTCAAAAGCTGGAAATAATTTTCATTAGAGAAGTAGTATCTGAGGAAACAACAGCCCTCGAAGTCATTGCTTTTGGCAGGATCAACTGAACTACATGTACTTAGATTATTAAAAATAGTGTTTTGTTTTCGTATTTTTGTATTATGCAGTAAATAAGCGTACATGGACCAAGTTTGTGTTTTCTCGGCGTGGACGTTGATATTGGCTAATTGAACTCTTAACTCGTAAATATGAAAGCCACGAACATGTAGCAAACATCGTAATAAAATTTACAAGTATTAATTTAGGCAATTTTAGACTTTGGGCCTTTATTTGCGATGTGCCCAGCCTTTCGAAATTAAAAAAATATCGCAAATTATGAGTACTTTTTTATCTTAGTGTGCAGTGATCAACATATATGATGGGACACCAGTAAAATTTCAGAAATTGGCAAAATAAAAATGATTTTTACATGTTTGTCTATAATAACATTTAATTTGAACATACAATGAGAATTAACTATAAGCAATTTGCTTAAATTATTTATTTTCTTTGCATAAATAACGGAAAACTGAAAAGGTCATACTTAAAGTGCAACATAAGTGATGGGACACGCTAACATAATTTGAAATATTTCGTAAAGTTTGTACTGTAATTTTGATGACTAATACTATGTTTAATATTTTTATATTTAACCCGTATTTTTAATGAAATTAGCCAATCTTCTTAGACAAGAATGTTTCCTAATGAAGTAACCCTTCCTATGCTAAATATGAAGTTTTGCTAGGGGTCATCATCAAAAAATGAAGAAAATCCAAGAATTAAACTTTCCAAAATAGTCCAGGAATTTGAAGAAATAACTCTGTATTCTCAAACCATTCGCCGATTTCTTCATAGAAGTGGTTATCATAGTCAAACTCACAGATGAAAGCAAGTTTAAGGTATTGTCAGCATGATGGATGGAACGTTCTGGCTTGGGGCCTTATGTGGGATTTTGATTATGATAACCAATTCTGTGAAGAAATTGGCGTATATTTTGACCATACAGAGTTATTTCTTTAAATTCCTGGACTACAGTGTATTTTGGAAAGTTCAGAAATATTATTTCTTGGATTTTCTTCATTTTTTGAAGATGACCCCTAGCAAACTTCATATTTAGCATAGGAACGGTTACTTCATTAGGAAACATTCTAGTCTAAGAAGATTGGCTAATTTCATTAAAAATACGGGTTAAATATAACCCTTATTAAACATAATATTAGTCATTAAAATTACAGTACATACTTTACGAAATATTTCAAGTTTTGTTAGCGTGTCCCATCAGTCACTTATGTTGCACTTTAAGTATGACCTTTTCAGTTTTCCATTATTTTTGTAAAGAAAATAATTTAAGCAAATTGTTTAGTTAATTCTCATTGTATTTTCAAAGTAAATGTTATTATAGACAAACATGTTTAAAAATTATTTTTACTTTGCTAATTTCTGAAATTTTACTGGTGTCCCATCATTTATGCTAAGCACTGTAAATGATCTTCATCATGTTTTTCTCATAATATAGGATTTTTAAGTTATGTACGCTTTAATAATTTAGCCCACGACTTGATTTGGTGATTAAACAATAATGCTAAAATATCTGTGACTTCAACCCAGTTAGTTGTATTTATGCTAACAGTTTGAAATAAGTATGCGGACCTATTCCACAGTATATTTGAAATTTGAATGTGATTTATACTTAAGATTTATCATGCAATAGATACATGTAATAACTACAGTATATGGAAATAAATTCCCGAGCTAATAGAAATACAAATATACTGCACACGATCTGGCTCTTTATTCAAATTTTTCAACGGAGTCATTTTCTCTTATACCGTATCAATAAATTGAGATTGTGAAATTGTAAAATTATGGATGTTAATAATTAGTCTGTTGTTTTTTGAAAAAATAGGTATATATAAGGTGCTAAAGATATGAACCTCTTATAGTTTGAATGAATCCAGATTGATAGGAATGTCAACCAGTTGATTTCTTTGAATAATGAAAATGAAATTCAATACAGTGTAATTTATGACCGGAAGGGAATTAGCGATGTTTTTCTAATAAGAAAGTGCTGCAAGGGGCAATGACTCCTTCAAACTCTGTTCGGTTTTATCAATTGAAATTAAAAGGCTAATTGAAGAGAATAGTTGGATTTACCGCGCATCACTTTATTCACTTAGTCTCGCGTTTCACAATGTACGATTATAGCAGAGAAAAGCGTTGTCTTCGGTAAAATTAAGTTTAAAAATGGAAACCAATTAGTATAATAAGCTTCTTCTATTATCAAATTAAATCCTTCTTTCAATCGTTTTCATGTATTATTCGGGTACGATGTCATCCAATTACCCGCTCTTGATTTTCTTAATGAATTCCGTGATGCAGAACAATTTGGAAACCATATGGACCCATACAGTACTACATATGGTTCTCCTCATTACAGCACACAAGCATTGTATTGTACAAATTAATTCTGAAAGGCGCGTATCATTTCTCTTTCGTATAACAATTCCAAGGAGGACAATGGAATGCCTGGATCAATTTCTTTATTATGTCGTAATTGGAAATTTAAGTCCAAAGTTGATTCCTGCATAGGAGTTGTGTGGTTTATTCTCAAAGCTGTTCATTTCTAATTATTACAACATTTCTTGGTTTTGGCATTTTTGCCATTAAAAGAATGGCTCGTTGGCTCAGAGTTTTAATAAATTTGAACTGTGTTCATAAATTAATAGAACCCGCAATTTCTAGGCATTAATGAACAATAAGGTTAACAGTTGTGTTTGTGCAGTTCACTTGTGTGTCATTGTACTGTTTTCATTAACGTTATTATTTATTGACATCTTGATGACGATGGTGATAATATTTGGAGAAATGGGCAACACTAAAACTTAATTAATCTACTTGAAGTTACTGCTCGTATTGGGTGATTTCAATGTCTTAAGTTAAATGTCAATCTTGTTTTATTTTACTATGTAGCTAATCTTTGTGAATAGTTTTTCGACTTGGTATTTCTTTTCTGATGTAATTCCTTTTCTTATTTTAGACTGCCTCCACTTGCAATTGTATCGAGAATGCAAGGATCGTGGAAAACTTGGACCAACGAAAGCATCTCTAAGCCTGGAAGGATTTTTGGGCGTCGAATCGGCCTTCACTTTGGACAAAGAATCCAATACGTTGGCTATTATTTGCAAAGATCTTGTGGTGGTGATTGCGTTTGAGTCCAGGGAATTGCTCATAGAGTGGCAAGTGAAGATTCACACTAATCTTGGAGAAGGTAACGTATAAAAATTCCTACTTATTGAATCATCGCCTTGATTTCTGCTTCTCATCCTTTGACAACCCAGACTATACTACCTTTGACTACTAGAATAACTGTAAAGAGACCTTAAAAAGCAGTCAAGTTTACTGTATTTAATTTTACTTATTTTTCAGATCAACAATTCAGCGTGGAATTAGCCCATGTGCCACCGAAAAGCAGAACTCCACTTGGACCTTCTCACTTGCATATCATCGATGGTTCCTTCTGTTTGACCAGTGGTCATCCACCTAGATTGTTAGGAAATTGGCTCCTGGCAGAATTACGTCGCTACGGTGTTGTCAGTGGGAAATTTTGCTTTGAAGGAGGATCCCGGTGTGGCCGTGGTATGCACTGTTAAAATACAGACATGCATATGCTGCTCGATCCCCGTGATATTTTAATTTAAAGCCACTGTTGCGTTTTATTTTAGGTGAAGGATTGCACGTTTTAATTTCGAGTCAGCCAGAACAAATATCAGCTGCGTATGATTTGGCATCGCAAGGAAAGTTAAACCTCACGAGGCGACCTTTTGTTCGTAAGAACTCTTTTATTGGAAATGCTGCACATCGCACTCCAACCAAGGAGCATTGGGCATCAACGACGACAGTGTGCAGTACTGAATCCAGTCGGCCCTTGTTGAATTCATCAGAGAGCAGCAGCACTTGTGATGGCTCTGTGGAAGCGTCACCCTTACCATTGCCCTTATCACTTCCCATCAGAACCAATGAGGGTATTATTGGGCCTGCTGCGATTTGTGATGACCAAAAGGAAAATTATCGCTGGCCATCGCAAGGATCAAACGATGGAAAAATGTCTGTAACAAGTGCAGACCTTGACAGCATAGATACCATGTCTATCGCTATTAGTGACATTCCTGAAAACGTAGGCTGCGGTATGGGTGGCCTGACCCCAAGCTGGGTAGGTGGATGTAATGAACGACATCACAGGGATCAGTTTGTGTCAGATAGGAACCTTGCTTTTGAACACTGCACATGCTGCAATGTTGGTATGGATTCAGCACATGTTGCAAACAGTGCTTCAGGGTTTGCACCCAATGGTAGTGTTTTAAGCCCTTCTTGGGCAAATGATATTCGAAGATTTCAGCAACACAAAGGCAGTTACAACCATGAGCAAACTCAAAACGGTGTCAAACATGATTCTATGTCAGTTTCCTCGCATGGCAGTACCAGCAGTAGTGGCAGTGGAGGGACTAACATTTCTGAGTATTCCATGCCACGTGTTTTAGCAGAGTCACTGTATGATAAACCCAGGAATATTTTACCTCATGTGTGCTGCTTTGTGAACGGGCAAATGGCAAGCCCATCTGTGGACTTTCAAAGTTACTGCAAAATGGGACAGCCTTCATTAACGAAAGACGCCTCTTCCTTGACTGGTCACTCAAACTTTCAAAATCATCAGCGTTGTTCTTGCATGTCGGATGACTCAAAAACCCTACCTAATGTCCACCAGGCCACCAATAGCATGACATTACCTCATCCACCGAAGACACATTTTGGCAGTGGCTTAATCACTGCCGCAACGTCATCTACAATCAGTCACTCCAAACCTCTTTCCTCTCGCAGGCATTTACCATCAGAGTCGTTAGGTTGCCCATGCCATAATAATTCGGTGCTCATGAATTGCCATACTCCAGCAACTTCCCCTTCAAGAAAGACGTCAAACCGAAGAGTGGATAAATTTGGCCCAGCCTCAGGAATACATTCATGTTCATGTCAAAGTAATCACTCAGCTGCAGGTCACATTAATCCATATGGGAACTACGATGTGCCCAGATCAGCATTTTGTCAAGCGGGGCCAAGTGTAAGTTATTAAGACATATGAAGTTAATGAGTGATGTTTATATTAACAGTGGACAATACATATGTACTTTCAATACTGGATTAACATTTTTTAACTATTAATAATTGTTTCATAATAGCATATACATGTAGTTTAACACTTGGTGCACTGACTTGGATACTGAATTCAAATTGCAGAATGAATTAAATTATTGTATGGGGAATCTATTAACAATATTCATATAGTGTTACTATCATGGCAAGCTTTTATTGCTTATAGTGCTTTAGAAAATTGAGGTGTTATTTTAACTTCATAATGACCGCAGCTCTTAATTTTCTTGTTCCACTTTCAGGAGTTTAGAAATTATTTGATTACTCAGCTTTAATTTATCCTGTATTTTTGTATTCCAGAAAGAAAATTGCCCTTCTTTAAGAACTGCATTATTTCAAGGCACGGAGAATAATGGAACCAATCGATCTTCTATGATATCATCTGATGGAAGCGATTACGATGTTCCAAGAAGGATTAAGGTACTTTTTTAAGAGTTCGTTTTTGGAATATTTCGTCATTCCCACTCTTAAAGTTATGCATTTATACCAAGAAATAAATTCTGAATTAATTATAAAGTTCATTGTAAGCTAATATACAAAATGAAAAATGTTGTTTTAATGAATTAATTTAACCCATTTGTTTTAGGAATGCCTACATGCAGAGCAATTTGCAGGACATCCATCAGCGAATGACAACAAAGCGTTTGGTCGCCATGAAGTTTCCGGACCTAATTCCATGCACCCATTTCACTCGTGTGAAAGCCATTCTATTCCAGTAAAAAATGAATTGTCAGAACCAGTTATGGCAGCTTGCGCGTGTCAACGGGTTATGCATTGGGCAGAGAATCTTTTGGTGTGCCGACGCCAGAAAGGATTTTCTGAAGATAATCTCGATTCTGCTCCAACAAATAGTGCTCTTGTATCGTCTCAGCAAGTGTTTGGAAATGATGTGCATTGTGGTCATCATCGCCATCTAAATTGCGATACTACGATGCAACATTTAGTGGAGGCAAAACTGGGACCTGCTTCTGTGGTTCAGATTATTCAGCACTGCACTTGCACACATATACATTCTCTGCCTCAATTGAAAACACAGACCATGCCCTCATTGTTACCAAGTGAAGCTGCGAATTATTCCCGAGAAAAAATCTGCTCTTCAGTTACACTCGATCAAAATTTGCCTGCAGCCTATGCTAATGATGCCCAGACTCCACGTCCAGAAAGGCAGTGTGATAGAGAGGTATCATCGAATGGCGTGGTTTTAGGCGCATCTTGCCAAAAGCATTGCTCTTCGGACAACTCCAACTATGCAAATTTAGAATTTATTAAATCATTGGAAATGTACGAGAATGCAGCAAGTGTTTTGGCAAAATTGGATCAAATGGAACAGGAAGAAAAAAGTGTTAGTGCTCCTGAAACTATTATTTATGCTCAGCCTGATCCTGTTAGCGATAACGTCAGTTTGCATCATTTACATGGTTGCTCTCGACAGCACAACGATACTTTCCCAAACAGCGTACCGCACATCCAACCAGATTTAAAGGATTTTTCTCACCCATCTGCAATCTGTTACACAAACTCGAAACCCAAGGCAATGGAATTTGACTCAAATAATTATTTAATGATGCAACCTTGTGCTGAAATGCAGGCGCCAAAGCTGCCCGTGAACGCCACTAATTCGTATTTACCAAGATGCCCTCTTGTCGACCATCGGAAGGAGTCTTCAGACAGCCTGGGTGTGCAGTGCGCAGAGTTACCATTTCGACCATTTATGCCACTTGCCCTGAGCAAAACACTCGAAGTTGGTAGGGAAGAGAGTGCTTTATGCAATAGTAGTGGAGACGAAGAAGCGCTTAAGACTAATAGCACGGTTACTTCGATAAAATGCAACGACATAAGTGGACCGAGAACTACGAGGTCAAATTCAGTCGTTGAATTTAAAAGACGGGTTTTTTTACGTAAGCGGTCCAGCTCCGCTGATAGCAGGCGAGAAAAGTTGCACTCTTCTAGTTTGGACACTGTTCAGTGCAGATGCTGTGATTCCAAAAGGATGCATTCCAAGACTTGCCAGAACATTGGGTGTGCGGTAAGTGCAGAGGAATGGCCAAGTGCTGAGGATATTGCCAAAGCAATTGATGAAAGGATTGATAGTGAACCCTCCATTAAAGAAAAGTTAAATGGAAATTGTTGTAACAACGAATGTGGAATTGAAGATGAAGAGAGCAAGCATTGTGCTCCTGTGGCCAATGGAGTGAAACGATCCTCCGTAGTCCCTTGCAAATCAGGGAATAGGGATTCTGCAAGTTCGTCCGATTCTGGAGTGTCAACGGATTCTCCCAAACAGTCATTGGGAAATGTTGGAAGTGGTGAGGATGCGGTTAAGCATTATGTTGAAATTGATGCTTCAAACGAAATTCCGGAACAGCTGTTAGCTCAGTTGTGCTCTGTGGACTCGAAAAGCACAACCAGTAGCACTATGTCTGACATGAGTGATTACATCGAAACGTTATCCCTATCATCTCATGGCAGTGGGGATTCACAAGATCTTTATCGGCCGCACGGCTCTGCAACAAACACTCTGAGGCCTCGTTCTTGTAAGGAGTACCAAAAAGTGGACCGTAACACGTTATCTGAACTATCCTCGTCTCTGTCAATGATGAGCACTACCAATGGCGGTCGTGTTGTAACCATGGACTGCAGCGGGGGAGTATCCCAAATGGTACATAGGAACAGATGCCAGACATCAGTTGCATCCTCGACGCCATCTTCAGCATGTGCTTCCCCAACGAAGTTGTTGTCTCAGCCAATCGCTGGTGTAACTGGATCCTCACCATTGAGAATTCCTTTTCAAGAAAATCTGGGTAAGTTTCTATTTTGCTATTCATTTTGCATGAGAAAACTCTTGCTTGTTAAAATTACTTTGCATGTTTGGTACCAATATGTATACGTGTGCGCACTTTATCGCCAACACGAGTAATCTCAGACTCGCATGATTTAAATAACGGATTTAATTATGTTATGACTTTTGTTCTTCATTTTGTGTTTTAAACAGCATCACATTAGGTATAGAATGTATTTAGGATTTCAAGGGTTTCTATCAATATGGAACTGCAGATTGTGATAGCAATTGTTTGCATCATATTGCTTATCTTGGTCTTGATCAACTCTAATCAATGTTGTTATATGAAAGGTAAACCAAGCCTGTTTGGAGGTGTTTGCATGTCTTAAATGGAATTTTGCTGATTTTCAAAATATCCAGAATTGCTTACTGGAGATATTTTCCAACTTTGTGTTTGCGCCAGCTATGGTTTTGCTTGCTTGGATGACAACCTAAGTTTTACTACTTCTTCCTCCTATGGTAATAATCTTCCAAAGGCTGGACAAATCCTTTTCTGCTTTTCCTGTATTTCATCGCTAGAGTTTTCGCCATAGATATGCTTTTCTTAGTGCATTTTGTTCTAGTGCCGTGGTAAACGTTCAAGCAATTTTCTTTGGTATTGAAAAATGACAGCAAATTTTAGTAGGCTAATAAATTGCCCCACTTTTTGGAATTTCAGAAAAGAAGACTTGATGTTGTAGTGCGACCAAACACTCCCATCTCTATTTTACATAAAATTTTCAACAAAGGCCAGTTGGCACCTCAAGAAGTGGCTTTAACAATGTGCATAATGACTTCATTTGTACATTGTAAATTTTTGAATGCAATACTAGAAATTACCATGACAAATTTGTGATTCGGAATAAGGCGCAATGTAAATTTGTTATTTTTTTTTCATTGAGCATACTTATTTGTCATTCTTGGTGGAAACTAGTATAAGGAGCTCTCGGTATGCACACTTGTTATGATCTCTATTAGTTGCAATTCGATCGGTGACTTTATAAGAACAGTTTCATTATTGAAATCGTTCAGGAAATGAAGTGCAGTGCACACGTAATCATTGATCGGTTATGCACAATACATTCTCCAAATTGTTACTATACATATATAAATAAGTGCCAAGATTTCCGTCAGGCTAGTTACGTTTCACGAGTTGTACATTACGATTATTTAGCTTATTGTCCCTGTTTTAAAAGCTAATTTGTATGCACTGACATTCTCTTTGATCTTCTGTTTGTAATTTAGTCACCTTAGCAAAATTAACATTTTAGTCACTATCCACTCACAAAGCATTTTGCTTACCATGCTGTTTAAAAATATTTCTCAGAGTTTCTCAGAGAGATTAACAGAGTTTTGACGAAAGAGACTCAACTGTTTCTCTTCATTTTCTACATTTTTCCCGTGTATTGTTTTGAGTCCAATATTGATCGCAGTCGTCTCCCATTTTCTATATTATTTTTAATTCAGGAAAGTGTATTTAGCGCTTGGAGGCCTTAAAGGGTCATTCTAAATTCTACATATCATGACCCAAATATGCATTGGTGTATATCGTAAGGCAATGTTTTCATTAGTGACTTTGTGCGCTTACTAATTTATAAAAATGGCCGTGATTTTTTTTAATTGACATGTCATTTAAATCTGTGTTTTCGTATATATATACAGTATATACGTTTTATCCATTGTCTGATTGTGTTCAACAACCGTGACATTAAATAACTTTTTATTCTCAAATTTTAATTGATTCCGTACGCTTTATTGGAAATTTACCATTACAACGTGTAATGGTAAATCTGAAAGTCAGCAATTCTTTTTTGAAGATTATGAATTTCAAGTAAATTGTTTCATTAGGAATTAGAGGTTGGATGGCTAGCTCCTAAATGATTTCCTGTGTCCTCTGTGCCTTTGGGAAAAAGCTATTTGTATTAACATATAAATGATACATGTATTCCTAATTTTGTTTGAGGGATTTATAATTAGAAAGCGGTTCTGAATTTAAAAATTGATGAAATGGTTTTAATCATATTAAGAAAACACTTTGAAGTTAATTCCTCTGGGATTTGTTATAGGAAATGTTTCTTTTTTTTGCATTACATTTTATACCATTATTATTTGTTGTCATTAGAATTACGTTTAAATTTGAAGTTCTAAATTAATGAATGAAGCTTTTCTTATAGTAATAACGTAATGTGACAAATTTGTGAATTCTGATTTTGACAAGTATTTGAACATGAACATTTGCAGAAAATATGACGAAACCGAAATTGTTTGCTCGTTTTCCTTGAAAAATAACCATTGTGAAAAATCGTATTCTAATAAAGTAATGCGTTTGCGCAAAATATAAGAATTCTTTACAAATTATAATAAAGTTTAATTAATTTAATTACATGGCAATGCGAAAATGTCGTTTAAATACAGTGTATATACAGATTTCATACAAATTTCAAATGTACAAGAATGACAAAGAAACTTTTATAATGAACATGATTATGGCATTGTTAACAAATACAGTATACATTATTGCACTTTAGCTTCCAACCCTATTGACGTATTACATCAATAAGTTTAAACTTTTAAGTTACCTTTAAGGCTGTTCGATTAGTCGTATACGACTGAAGGAACTTAACTTTAAAACCAATCTAACTTGGTTGTTGCAGTCGACTAAAAACTTGTTACTATAATATCACACTTTGAATTTTTTTCTCAACTAAGAGAACTTCTTTCTTTCTAAAAGAATGCAAAAATAGTGTTTAATTTTCAAACTTGCTGTTTCTAAGGTGTTTTTTTTCTGTTTCTAAGTGAAACAATTATACAAGATTAAATCAACTTTGTGTGCTTCAGCAATTTTGCACTCCATAGACATGATGATGATGTCAATTTTAAGATAGGCAAACATTTTTGTGATACATTTGATAGGTACGGTTGACTTAAATATAATACCCAACTAATTTTGTCATCGGAACGTACATTTACTTCATTTAGTACATGTATTATGTGGCCATCATAACTTATTTTGTAAATAAATTAGTTTGTTTCCCAAACTCTGCCACAGAACACAACCTTACTCAATATGAAAATTAAATAGTATCACATATAAAATGGAATTGTATAAAAATATAAAAAATAATTTCTTATTAAATGCTACGATGAATTTTAATGTGAACTTATAATTTAATAGAATGCATTATGGATGGATAAGCCCTGCTATATAATGTGCCAGGCAGAACTTTTGGCTGGAGTTTAGGAAGATTATTTATTGGCAAAGGGAATGCAATATTTGGGGAATTAATTAAATTCGCCTGTCGTTGAATGGAATTAGGGGGTACCATTGAGAAGGATTTGGAAGCCACGTAGTTACCTCCATTATTTATGTTAAATGTTTGTGGGTTTGGGTCAATACCATTGCCCCTGAAAAGGGTACTTCCCCCAGAAGTTATCAAATCTAATCTTGAACTGTACCCACCCTGCATGCCATGCTTCATGGACATTCTTTCATAAGACATTCCTCCTTGATTACCTCCTCCCATGCCGAAACCTCCATAAAATATCCCACCACTATTACCTCCATTGCTACCTATGTTGCCTCTGTAACTTCCTTCTTCTCCTCCACGAAAACTAAAACCTCCTCCATAACCCCCCTGGTTTCCACCTTCACTACTTCCATAACTTCCACTCTGTGCACCACTTCCATACCCTCCTCCACTGCTACCACCTCCGCTAACTGCAACGGAACTATACCCTCCAATTCCACCTATGGCTGTTCCTTCACCCCCTCCTCCGCTGCTATAGCTTCCTTCCCCTCCACCCATCGTTCGACCAACACCTGCTCCACCATTACCTTGGGAACCACCATAGCTTGCACTGCCTGGATCTCCTCCAAAACCTAAACTGCTCACACTACCTCCGTAACCTTCACTGCTTGGACCACCGCCATAGTTTTCATTGCTCCCTCCACCAGCTACACTGCTACTATAACCACCATCTCCGCTACCTACATTATTAACGCCACCACCTGAACTGCCGCCATAACCTCCAGCTCCGCCGCCTGAGCTGCCACCATGACCTTCTTGTTCGCCTGAACTACCGCCATAACCTCCTACCGCTCCACCACCACCTGAACTGCCGCCATAACCTCCAGCTCCGCCGC
>JAQGAO010004261.1:0-15463 GCA_034697705.1 Ommatoiulus sabulosus
TTTAAATTACTGCAACTTCGCACGCTCTATTCGCGATGGAACAATGCACCTGGTCATAATGTCAACGACTCCAAGACTCGTGAGCAAATATGGTTTACCGTCAGCTTACCAGTCCCGAGGAGGATTATTTACAAAATCCCTGGCAATAGCCTTAGTGAGTCACAAGACTGGCGCCACAGGTTGGCTAATGCTCGATTCATGGACGGCATACAGCGCCATCTTGAAAGCGTCACAGCGATGTGGCGGGTACTGATCCAAAGATGGAACTTTTTATATTTTGGTGAATTTTTAAAAAAAAAAATTATTAATGAGTGGAAAACTTGGGCATGTGAAATTCACATTCCATAGGTATTTCACATCGTTATGCATGGACGAGAAAGTTTTATTGAAAGTATTTCATTTTTATGCCCAAAACTATCTTCAAATTAATTCCCATAGAAAACGGATCACTGGTAGACCGTCTCAAGTCAACTAGAAACTGAAAGTTTTCAAAATCACATGCGTGATAGCATTTTCGGAATTTTCTTCATTTCGTAGAACACTTGTACGCTTTAGCTAATAAACAAGTTACCAAACCTCATTCGAACTATAGGATACATCACATTTATTGTTATTTCCATTCATTACATGTATTAGTTACCAGTTAGTTATCTGGTTTCACCCAGAAATTTAAAATTCAACTTCCCTGACCTTTCCCGTTTTTTAACGAAATTTCCCTGACCAAAGACAATGCCAAAATTGACCTATGCCAAGTTTAATCATTAGTCCCGATTTTTTAAAGTCGACGCAGGACAATATTCAATATTTTGCAAAATTTACTAATCATGACAATCGATCGTAAAAAAAATTTCAAAATTAACTTATGAAAATTGTGTTTGGAGATTTTAAAAATTAACACAGGACTAGCTTGAAATTTGTTCAAAAGTAATATGAAAATTTTTTGAAAATGTTACAAATTTGTCATTGGAAACTGCTGAAAATTTTGCAAATCCGCCATTAGAAAATGTTCACAATTTTGCAAATTTATCCTTGGAATAGGATTTTTTTGTAAATATAACCTTAGGGTACAAACACAACGAGCTTTAAAGCCAGCTTTTTAAGGTGGCTTTAAAAGAGTGTCGCTTCGTGGTATTGCAGACGCTTACCACTAAGCGACACTCAGAAAAAAAAGCCATAAATGATTGACTTTAAAGCTCGTTGTGAACGTACCCTTACCCCTGACTTTTCCAGGTCTGGAGGTACCCAGTTTATTTACATAAAAGTTCCAATAACAACTAAAAATGTAATCATATAACGTCCTATTGTTAAAAGGACTTCTCGCAGAGTTCCTATCCTGCATCGACAATAGGATGAATGAAATCACGTGATCCCGGCAAAATGAGGAACTCGTGGCGCCACCTGCGATGCGCGAGGATGCACTTTCCCTCGACTCCAGCAGCCTAGAAACGGAAGAATACTTTTTACCCTTTAACTTAATACTTCCGTTGCTGACATCTGTAATAAGTTTATCGTCTGAGTCTTGCCATGACGTCAACATCTTGCCGAGCCAATGCTTCTGCACTGCTCAGTTATTTCCACAGCTCATCGCACTTTACGCATGCGTGCCTCCCAACAAAGGCATCTTCCAGAGCGCCATTTTTCGAGGGGTCAGCGGGTCACCTAGATGCCGTGCTTAATATCAGCCGAAATGTACGTTCTTAAGGTCGTGGGGGGTTTTCTGCGTGTTGTTTTCGGCCTTCTTTCGTGCTTCCACGTTGCCTCCTCTCCCATGTCCTGCCACGAGTTGATGCAAACCAGAATCCACTCCGAAAACGTTCTTGGTGGAAAAAAATCACTGCACCCATAAATGGCGACCATGCTTGGGGAAGATTACTTCTTGCGTTTGGTGTTCGGCAAAAAAGGGTTGCTGGTGACACCAAAAGCGGGTTGCGATTAAAATCGTCACCTAAATAGGCTAATTTTGTCGACTGGTGAAAGTTGCACGCGACAGTTCCAGACGGCAGTAAAACGGAAGTGGGCTAGAAAAAGTCGACGATAAATCCTAAGGGTTAATCAGAAAGGACGTTCGTACTAGAAGTTTATGAAAATTTGAATGCATTGTGTCCGGACATCTATGAGCATCCTCTAACCTTCTACTCCTTACTGACGTCTACAAACTGATTTCACTGGAAATTATCGGGAAATTTCATAAAATTAGGTCCAGTTGCACCAACTTAGGTAAAAATCTAAGGTTTACTAACCTTGGGTTAAAATATAACTCCAGGTTAATCTTCAGGTTCGATAACACTTGATGAAATGTACCCATTTTTAACCTGCTGAAAACAAATTGGCGTGCGGAAAAGGAACTAACTTTGACCAATGCTGCCAGATTGCGCATCTTGGCCTCATCTGTCTGTATGATTGGAGAAATTGTACTGTACAGTATTTCTTGCAAATACTGCACATGATCTTTTCTCACTCGAATTCTTAGAAGTTGTAAATAAAAAATTCAAACTCCAGCTTTCGAAGTACCATTTGCTCACTTTAAACCTAATTTTCCAGACCATATCAAAAATTTTGATAACTTTCCATAAAATTCCATGGAAATGTGTGTCCCATAAATAAGGCAGCTAGGTCACAAAACGCGTTTCTATAGTACGTATGTGCTATTATTAATAACTTGGATATTTTCCTGTACATTTCACATTCCCATAAATTACGTAACAATGTAATTCATTTTATACAGTAGGTTTTCGATAGGAGGTCAACTCGAACCCACGCCGCTTCAGAGGTGACGCTAGCTCAAATAATTTTGTTTCAAAATCAAATTTCATTATATGATCATCAACGACAAAATGAATTTCAAAATAAAGTGACACTTCCGCCATTTAGGCAAAACCGTCGCTTTTACTGAATATAGAGCACATCCAGCTCGATTTACTACCGTCCTAAACAAGCAATTGAACATTTTTGAGTTGTGTCACTTTTGAGGCAAGGTCTGCTGTTGCTGTCTACAGTTTTTTAAATTAAAGTTTTTAAATTATGGATGTCCAGGGTAGCCATCCCCCTCCTACTTGCAGACGTAATTTCTGAGTGGCCCATATCTAGGAACCTCGCACCGAAAAACAGTTTTTGGCCTAGGCTGGGGTTCCCTGGGGGTGATAAGGTGAACTTTCCGACGCACTCGAGGCGACATCTCGCGTTTCATTAGCATCCAGTCATGTACCCTGGCGGCATTGTGTGGCTGCAGTAAACAGAGAGGTGGCAGCCTGGCCAGTGAACCTGCCAAGGGAGCATCGACATTCTGATAACCGATGCATTAAATTCAACTTTTTTATGCATTATTTGTAAATAGTGCGCCGATAACGTCCTGAAAGCCCGGGTTTGAATGACGGAAAGCAGACCAGTTTCCTTCGATTTGCGTAAATGCACCAATCTGTAGGCAGGAAGTAGGGAAAAAATAGCATCTGACCATCGCGGCTTTTTAGCGAAAAACTTTGGAGTGCTTTTCGACAATACATGTTCTCAAACCAACAAGTTTCCGGCCCCCCTTTTGGAATTCTTGCAAATTGAGTACCCGGCAAAAGCTTTTGTATGGCTTCAATAGTATCGATATACTATCACGGTATGGAGAACTTATAAAACTAAATTTTCTGTCTGTAGGGCAAAATAAACAAATTAAGGTAAAAGTAAAAATTTGCAAGCATAATGATTGCAAGTATTTTATTTCGTATGACAATGTATACGTGAGAACCCTTAGGGAGGAGTATAAATGACCACAATGTGAATGCTGTGCTTTCTAGAAAGTGGACGGTGTACGTCCTAACCCTGCCTCAGAAGTGACATACGTAATTCAAAATAAAATTTAATTTGAGATATAGTGAGATTTAATGCATGATAAAATTATTAGTTTAATAAGTGATGATTACAGTAAATTCAACCTAAACTATCTTAAAACCAGAATCTGAAGAATTTTGAGTTGTGCCACTTCTAAGTTGAGGTGTGATGCATTGAAGGTCGAATTCATTGACTCGCCTTTGAAGGTCGAATTTCTCATAAATTCGAGAGTTTGCATTTTGGGAAGATTCTAACGACAGTGGTTTCCGAACCTTTTTTCGACCACGACCCAATTTTCACAACAACAAACTAACGATCCGCCAATAAATACATTGTACATGTATAATTATTAATAAAACCATGTTAAAATATGACGTTTAGGAAATTAGACCTACTTACAAGTTCTCTAACTTTGGAATGTACAGTAGGCCTACATGTATTTCTTATTAAACTTTAAAACTCACAATTCATACTTTTTTCAAGATGCCAGTTCATGATAAGGCATTTAGGGAATTGGAATTTCGTTATCTTCCAATGTTTGAGTACATTTACAAAATTGTAAAATTAATGCCAAAAACTGACCACAGCTGCCTGTCCAAAAACCCTTGAAACTTGAATGAATTGTGTCAGTCCATGTACCAAAGATAGATAGCCTGCTGTCTATTCATCGAAGAAGACAGCATTTTGAGATCGTGCTTGAGTCCTGTCAAGAATGACGTGACACATAACATCAATTTCATCACTAAGTGAACTAGTTTTTGCGTCAGAGCGTTAAAAAATAGTTGCCAAAAGCAACTTAAAAGCACCAAAATATCTCAAAACTGCAGCAGCAGCTGCGTCCACCAAGAACTGCTTGTAGCCAAGGGTAAAGAGGTGCACCTAAAGGGCAAACCAATTAATCCCAGGTGTGGAATCAAGAAAGGTCATTTGCTTCGGCCTGTTGGCTTTTACAGACATTCCTTTAAAAAAATGTGCGTCGAATCACCGAAGGACGGTGGAAATTTTCATCAAGTTTGGTGTTCTTTGGGCTAGCGGGTCAAAAGTCTGAAGGCGAGATAAAAATCGAAGATCCCAGACACCCCCACGGAGGGTACGACATGAGTTGCCATTTGATAATTCACCTATGCAGTCAACAACACCACCAAACCACGCACGTTTCGCATACAATACCTCAACAGAGCACTAACCCGTGACGTCACTTGGTGGTGGGCATGCGTCTGTTGTATCAATGATTGAAACCAGACAGGACGTAACGTCCCACTGGCAACTTACTAAAAATACACTGACACCATGGACGACCGATCCGTATCAATTATTTGAGGCTAAGCCATTCATGGTTGAGGAAGAATGATCAAAAGTTGTAGACTGTTATCTATCGTTGCCAATTTTTGAATCTACTTTCTTTGAATCACATATACGACGATGCACGTGTACAGGGTTCTCCCAGAAATTTCATTGTCAACTTCTCCGACTTTTCCAGGTTTTAAACAAATTTCACTGCCCAACGACAAAACTGACGTATATGCCGATGTTATTCGCAATTTTGCAAAATCTACATGGCCAACTTTCAATATTTTGCTATATTTACTAATGCCAATTTTCCAAAATTAGCATGTGCCTAATTAATGACGCCTGTTAAGGCATTTGCTGAAAATTTTACAAATTTGTATTCGAAAAATGTTGAAACTTTTGCAAATTTGTACTCGTAAAAAGTTGTGAATTTTGCAAATTGGCGCTCAGAATCTGTTGAAAATTTTTACAAATCTGTACTCGAAAACAGTAGAAAATGTTGCACATTTGTGCTGGAAAAGGTTGGAAACCTTGCAACTTTGTACTCTGAAATTGTTGAAAATTTGTACTGGGAATATGTTATAAAGTTGGCAAATTCATTCTTAATGATATTAGTTATTGCCAGGTCATCAAACCATCATAACAAAGATATCCTCATGTACATACTTATTTTTAGCTTTAGATAGGCCTACAGTAATTTATTGGTAATTTCAACTTAAGATAAATAGGGCGACGGATAATCGAAGTTCTACTGTACCATCATTAGGATAACATAATTGATCATTTATTCCCCATTGTGTTTTGAAAGGTGTCTTCAGCTGCATTTACCAGTTAAAAAAGGTAAACGAAACACCAAGGTCACGTTTTTCTGGCGTTACTTGAAAAATCTAGTTATTAAATTTTCATGTATGCCAAGATTAAACTGCTATTTAACCAGAATAACATAAATGAGTTGGATTATCAACAGCGTGGGATAGTTAATCCAAAATGCAAGCGGTCCCAAAGTCTAAAATCAAAAGAATGTACATGTAATTAATTCATATCTTTCAGAACATAATGTTGCTAATAATGTAGAACACGTCTTGATATATGCACTGTGGACACAACTGCATGTACATGCGCAGGTTTTGGAAAACCTGATTACATACTTATCAAGCAGTACAGTCAGGCTTCAATCGTCTTGAAAGACGTACATATTTTCAATCCTTATGATTTTTCAGGGCATAATGTTTCTGGTTAGGAACAACAAGTTTTAGTTTATGCACTGTGAAGAATGGTGGATAAAAATGAACACGTTCTGGAATATATTGCGGTCTAACGTAATATTTCATATGATTTCACACTTCTAGAACGTCCTGAACATAGTCTTCAATCACAGCAAATACTGTACGTATTTGAAATTCCTTTCATTTTTCAGGGCATAATATTGCTACGTGGGAAGAATACATTTTAGTTTATGCACTGTAAAGAATGCTGGACATAACTGAACACGTTCTGGAACATAAGCATTAGGTCCGAGACACTTCTAGAACACCCTTTACAGTAGTCTTCAATCACAGCAAATACAGTACGTATTTATAATTCCCTCAATTTTTAAGGGCATAATAATGCTTCTCAGGTAGAACACGTTCTAGTTTATGCACTGTGTAGAACGGTGAACATAATTGTGCACTTTCTAAATTTAAGAAAAGCATATTTTCTGAGATGTCACACTTCCCAAACACCAGTCTTCAATCACAACAAATACTATCTGTAATTGCTGCGTGGGAAGAACACGTTCTAGTTCATGCACTGCATAGAACGGTGAACATAATGGTACAAGTTCTAAATTCAAGAAAAGCATATTTCCTAAAAGACGTCACACTTCCCAAACACCAGTCTTCAATCACAACAAATACGTATCTGTAATTCCTTTCATTTTTCAGGGCATAATATTACTGCGTGGGAAAAAAACGTGTTCTAGTTCATGCACTGTGTAGAACGGTGAAGATAATGGTGCACGTTCCAAATTCATGAAAAGCACGTTTCCCAAGATTTCACACTTGTGGAACACCCTGTACAGCAGGTCCCCGAATGCCATTAGCACCACTGTGCTAGATGGCTAGGGTGTGGTGCCTTTCGGAACACGTTCCGACAACCGTGGTGAGTCTGGTGACACCAACCGCGTGGCCAACAACACGCCAAACCTCGTGGTGGCAACGAGGCACGTTTCTTTGTTGGCAAAAAGACCAAGAAAAGCAAGTTGATGGCGTCATCTAGCGTAGTTCGCCCCAACCCCAGCACTTGAAAAAAAAATGCCACATATTTCTCAGAACCCAAACTTAGCGAGCAGACAAAGGAAACTTTCCGTCTGAGTCACTCGTTCAACGGAGAAAAGGCTGAAGTGAGACACGAGGAGAACAATTCCCGATTATTCAGATCAACGATGCGCTAAAAGCCACAAATTT
The DNA here is from genome assembly GCA_034697705.1 of Ommatoiulus sabulosus. NCBI lineage: Eukaryota > Metazoa > Arthropoda > Diplopoda > Julida > Julidae > Ommatoiulus > Ommatoiulus sabulosus. The sequence goes on from JAQGAO010004261.1 coordinate 7,554, forward strand.
GCATTTCGCCTGACAACGGCTAGACGTAGGCTTAGCAACCCAACTCGAAAACCCAATGCTTACCTTAGGACTTCGACGTTGAGGAATGTTGTTGTTGTTGTTATTGTTGTTGTTCATATGAACCACTTCGTCACCTTTTATTTGCATGTTGAACGTCGACGTGGAACGGGTAAAATTCGACGAAAACTCCGTCGTCGAAACACAAGTAGTCACCGAGGGGTACGAAATAAAAAAATGGGATTTCGAACACCGGGTTTGTTGCTAGGGCAACCCGCGAACTTTTCGTAACTGAAGTTTTCAGGCGTCCGAAAAAGCCGAAAAAAAAAGTCACACTTTTGACGCGAAATAACTCTTCGGTACAAACTCTGGTGTCTGGAAATGTCACGGCAAGTTTCCTGAAATAAACGAACGAGGAAAATTGGACATTAGAACGTCTGATTTCGAAGTGTCACTACGGGGCTCTGGCACTACAATGAAACCACCGAAGTTATAATTCTACGAAGTTTCTTAAAAAACAAAATGAACAAAAGCGCCGTCTTAAACAGGCTGGGGGGAAGAAAAAAAAGTGAAAATTACCGTAAAATAGACAGGTTCGGTTGGTGAAATCACGAGCTCGTTAAATAGGTAATCAGAGCGAAAAACACACGACCTCAACAAGTCGAACAATGACGGCAGAAAACGGACAAAACGAGACGAACGAACGCACGCTGTACATCGACGAGACCTTTATAGGATGCACGGCGCTCGATGCGCACTCGACGCCCACTCGAAGCGGGGAACGGGGAATGCACGCTGCTTGAGAGGGCGCTGTTGCGGCCTGAAAAGGACGCAAGGTGCGTGATGATGCGGCCTAGGAGGCATTTGCACTTGTACAGGGTGTGTTGAAAGTGGTTATGCTTTTTCTAGTACATGGCGAGTTTTGGGTCGCAATTTCGCAATTTTCGTAAAATTACTCTGGCAAGACTACGTATGACCTTGAAATGAATAATGTTTAATACATTTTCTTTTTCGCGATCATTCTTTTTTGGAAAAAAATTTTTCCATTCTTTTTTTTCTTTTTTTTTTCAAAACTTAGTTTTGAAATCTGTGGACATTTATGGTATAGCGTAATATTTTTGTATTCGTGTAATTACACAGCGAAGTAAAAATGCTTATTTACATTTCGATATGAATTCATTCTTCAAAACTTAAGGGGGAAGCCGCATCCGCCACCGATCGTCCCTCCACCTGGAGGACTATTTAGAGAATAAAGGATGCGCGGATTCTTGTCACTGATTCCATGTGCAATTTGGACGTTCAACGGATTCACGTAGGGTGGCACAAGATGCACACTGGTTCCTGCATTGTCTTTAAATTCTTCGATGGAATCGTTCCGAAATAGTATCTTATGCAGTGTTACGTAATGGGGCTACATTACGTGATCTTTTCATCGAATCAACAACTGAAAGAATTCTGGATAATTTTTGCCAATAGGATGAATGAAATGTCACGTGATACAAACATATGCTAACGAAATCTTCATAAGGTTCATTAATTCATATCAAAATTCAGGGGAAGCCCCATCCGCCACCGATCGTCCCTCCACCTGGCGGGCTATTTAGACCTGATTCCACGTGCAATTTGGACGTGCAACGGATTCACGTAGAGTGGCACATGATGTACACTGTCTCCTGCATTGTCTCAACTTCTTCGTCGATGGAATCGTTCCGTAATATTGAGTGAATTTTAACCGTGATGTGCTGCGTCCATGTATTTTGAATAGACAGCTGCGCCACCTACAGGCAGGGGTGTTCAAATATTTTTGCAGAATTACCTGTTGGACACCATGTTTGAAGAAAAAAACAACTGCAAATGTGTCAAAAATTACCTTGGAAACAGAAAGGGTACATTTCTGTGGCTCAATTTAAGGGCAATTGAACTTTTCCGGACTGATCTTGCATAAAACAAAATAATGCAATGATGTAATGCCACCAGTGGGCGCTGCGCCCTTGGTTGATGATGATGTTGAATGATGTAATATTTATCTAGTCATTGTTTAGAATTTAAAAAATTTAAATCTCCCTTACAGTATTTTTTCTTGATAAGCCTATCTGATAATATGGGTCAGCACATCCCAATTGTATCTACTTATCGCAATCCCAGAAAACTCCAATGAACCCGAGGTACTCATGCGGGGCGCTCGTCCCCTCGTACCAGCAGATTCTCTGGGAAAAAATATAAAACAGGTTTCCCAAACAACAAAATAGGCCCTTTCCCTGACCCATGCCTTTTATTCTCTCTGTGCCCCCCTGTTGGTCCATTCTAGCCCTGTGCCTAGTTTTCAAAGCTGGAGAAAAAGCACTCCAACCAGTTTCGACACCCTGTATAAAGCAGGCCTGAGGGGAAAATCCCCGAAAAAGAAATCAACAACCAGTTTTTAAGAACCCCGAGCACGTTCTCGTTCCCTTCCCCTCTCGGTAGTAACAAGAATGGCCCGCGAGCACTCTCTCGTAGCGCTTGACCCCCGTGACGTCAGCATTCGGTGGGTCATCTTCAGAACACCCTTTCGCATTCGCTAGTTTGTGGGCGTTTTAAAGTTTTCTGGTTTCTTTTTTAGGTTTTTGGCTCACGTGAGCGCATCAAAGTGTGGGTCTGGGTCAGTGTGTTCGGGTAGGAGGACGAACCTGACCACCGCCTAAGGGTGGACATCCAGGAAAGCATATGATGGAACCCCCGCAGCGCCCCCACAACTGTCGAAAACTGAGATGAAGGAGAGCCTCGATTTTCCGAATTGAACGTTCCAGAAAACTTGTTCGTAAAAACTTGAATGTTTGTTACGTTGAATATGATATTTTTCATGGGAATTAATGTAAAAAATGATGAAGGTATGGACGGTATGCAGAGTTACTTATGGGGCTACACCACGTGATCTTTTCGTCGAATCAACAACGAAAAGAACGTGCCTCGATTCGCCAATTGAACAAATGACATGTCAAGCGACGTGATATAAGCATGCTGACCTTATGCAGTTTGTTATGTATGAGCCTGCATCACGTGATCTGTTCATCGAATCAACAACTAAGATAACGTGCCTCTGGGTAATTTGCAGGAAATTGCACCAATGGGATGAATGAATGATGTCACGTGATAATGGCATGCTGACGAAATCCGCATAAGGTTCACTATTCGAAAAACTGTTCTGTTGAACTTGTCGTTGGCTCGAAGCTGGTGTTTTTCTCAACTTTCTTATGAATAACGAAACTATCTATAAACAGTACCAGCTTATTGTAAAACTGATTGTGTTTCCTTCGTGTTATTGGTTGTTTTCGTAGAAAACACTTGTTGCGTCACATTTTTCCAAAGTTTGTTAATCAAAACATAATAAAATACAATAAAATGTTGCGCAATATAACATTCTGCTAAGCAAGATGAGTAAAGATACAACTAAACAAATGAAAGGCTACATGTTGACCCACGTTCATTGTGTGGTTTTTATTAGGAGTACTCAGATTAAGCTTTACAAATGGCACTTTTTCCAGTCGTGAAGTCACGTGTGCAAAAGGTGTACACTAATTGGCTTAAAAACACCGATGACTTTGAGTTTATGGAATCTCGTTATTTTACACGTGATTTCACGGCTGTCAAAAGTGTTATTCAAAAAGCTTCTGCCTGAGTACCCAGTTAAATTTAAATCCTTAAAAACAACACACAATGATGACAATGACTAACACAGCAAAATCTGCAGATTTCTACTCACCATGAAGCATTTCCAAATTATGGACAAGAGTACATTTGTTCTAATAAGATACCACAAAAGGACCCTGTTTCTAATAAAGTCCCACACAAATATTTAATAAACAATTGGTTTAATTATTAGAACCATGATCCCTATATTCTATTCAATGGATCCTCAAGGATCCTATTCAATGGATCCTCAAGGATCCTATTCAATGGATCCTCAAGGATCCTATTCAATGGATCCACAAGGATTTTATTCAATGGATCCACAAGGATTACTTATTAGAACAAGGATTCTATTCCACATGATTCTTGTTCTAATATGATCCCACAATAAGTCCACAATGGACTTAATTATCAGAACAAGGATCACATTGAATAGGATCACTTGATCGAATAATTAAACATCCAGTTCGTAAATTCGGAGCACTGTCCATAAGCTGATGAAAGGCCATAAAAGGAAATGTGGGCATATGCGAAATTGTTCGTATGTTGAATCTACCTAAATTTGGGTTCGCCAGTACATGTATTACTTTTCAATCATCTGTGATTCAGTTTCACTGGGTTGACCAATTTGAATCTCATTAGACGCCACCTGGGCGTCGCATTTGCAACTCTCTCGCCGCCTTTATTTTAAAAAACCCACTTTAAAAGCAGTTGTGTTTAGTCTTCGGCACCCCAACCCCGATATAGTACTATTATTTCTCCACCCGCCTTGCGTAAATATTTAAAAAAGCGTTTGGGAAAACACCCGATTAGTGATTTACGCGAAGGTCGCTACGCTAAATGGCGCTGCTGATGGAGCGAGGGTCGTCCAGGAAAGCCGTCCGATGGACGAAAAATCAGAAACATAATCCCGTTTATGCAAGTTTTTAATTGATGACCTAATAAGTAAAGCATAAAATTAATTAAATTTTAATTGAAAAAGTAATTGATGACGACGTTTTAATTGTTGAAATGACACGGAAGATCGCACCCGAATTACCAACTAATTGCCGAAAGCTAATTTCTGCAAATTGTAATCCTCAACGGACGCTTTTTAGAAATCGAATCATATTGATCGCCGTGAATGTTTGCTTACGTTCTGGAGCAGTTTACGTAAATTTGATCACGGCCAATAAATAACACGAAAACATAGCAACGGTACAGGGTGCTCATGACATTAAGCTACATTAAGCATCGATCCCAAAGTCCCACACTTGCATTGGTAAAAATTATCACTTCCGGTTTTCTTTTCGCCTTGAAGCATGACTGATCTTCCCCAAACAATAGCCTAAGGTTACTGGGGGTTACGATGTCCTTAAAACGAAAATAAGTATGGTAACTTTTAACTTAGGGCTTTATGTAGATGACCTTAACCCACTGTTCCATTTAATTCTGCAAATCTCCTCAGTAATAGATTCTACAGTTGATTCTTAATCACTTTGAAATTCCCATTAATTTAACAGTTTATTACATTGTCACGGAACGTTTAGTTCCCTGATTCATTTTTGTATTACTGTTATTGAAATGCCTTTTAAGATGCATCTATAACCCCATATCCGCAATGCTAAAAATGTTAACATATACTTTCATAACTTCAGGTTATATTTTTATCATTGTACTACCTGTAATATTCCCCAAATCTTGTTCGTTTTTTTGTGAAATGTTATAGGACGTCATAGGATGGAATAAAAACAGGTCTGTCAAGTTAGTTTACCCACTTTTCTCTTCTTTGAAACAGCGCCGTCATATACTGTACTTTAGGGATATACAGTAAAACCTGTTAAGATTGATCACCAAAAAAAATGCAATATTGGTCACTGTACACAGGTGGTCACTATACAAAGAATGCCTGAATTTAATTAAAAGTGAACATGCATGCACACTGTACTTGTACATGTAGAGTAATACATGTAGTAAAAAACCACAAAACCAAAAAAGTACATAGGTAATCATTATGTCCATGTGCATTACATACAGTATATTTATTGACTTATTACACATTTGTTTTTGGTTTTTTTAAAGAAAAAATTATCATGTTTTCCTTGTTTTGAATGCTTTTTGCTTTCGATCTGAATAACATGTTTGGCTGAATTATTCTGGTCACTTTATAAGGTACATTGGCAATGTAAAAATTGCAAAAAAGACAACACCCACTGGTCACTGTACATAATAGACAGGTTGTCACTATACAGAGTAAAGAGAATTTTTATGAAGGAAATGTACACTAGAAAAAACAAAACACTAAAAAGTGGTCAACACAAACAGGTGGTCACCATTCAAAGGCGGTCACTTTTCAAGGTTTTACTGTATTCCGAAAGAATCCCTCCATGTGTGTAGCAACAGGAAATTGTTTCAGGTGAAATAACTTTCCTACAATTTCTCGCCATTTTAATTTCCAGATATAACTTTCCTGGAGTGTGAAGGCATTTACGGAAACTTGTTTCTGCACGCTGGCAGCGCCATCCTTCTGCGGTCAACGGGAGAAAATGGCGTCGCCTAAATCATGGCTGAATGGCGTGGCCCCATCTTTGAAATCTTTTCGAAGTGCTTCACCCCGAGTGCTCCGATAAAAGCGTTGCCGTTGCATCGAATGATTCTTCCGAGAATAATTCGTTTACGAGATGAACTCGGAAGCGCGCGGGAATCCTCGGCGCTAACCAATGGCCGCCAGGGGAGCCATTCCAGGATTCATAAAGTGAACTTAACTGATACTAATAGAGATTGTGAGCAACCTTTTATGGCGCTGCCAGGTGACTTTTACTGGAGCAATTCCACGCAACGCATCCGCCATCTAGCGCCGTTTAGCAATTCCCGCATCAGGCATGCAGCCAAAGAATTAGGGAAGGGGGGAAGAATTTAAGGGCGCCATTGAAGAGATAAAACGAAAGGCGTCTATTATTAATGAGCGCTTAATTGAACAAACTACATATTCGTAATTAATACCTTTTGAATTATTAAAATGCATTTGCGTAATTTGTGGAGGAGGGGAGGGGAACGTGGGCCGATCTGAATTTCCCTTGTCACGAAGTTGTTGTTGTGATTTTCATCTTCCATTTCAATTTTGATTGTATGAGACTTAACAAATCACATCAATTGACTTGAAACGAATGAAAATTTGAATGCATATAATTGGCTGTTTAAGGCGGTTTCAATTAAGCTTCTGTTTACCCCTAAAGCAAAGTTTTACGAAGTTCCCTACAAATTAATAAAACAAATAATTTACATATAAAAACTGCCTTAATGGATCTGTAGCGCCTGCATGTGCTTCGAGCATGCGCTCAGACATGTGCGCCAAAAAACTTGAATTTAAAAATTGTTCTTTTTGTCATTCCGAATCCAGACTTCACCGAGCTAACATGTATTGCTATTGTCCGCATTTTTAAACTTTCTTACCGTTAAATTAAAGTTGTTAGTTTTAGACATTTATCGTCTCTCTTTTTTGGTGGACATTCGTCCCCCAAAGATCCTTAAGGCCGTCACCCACGAGGAAAGTTACATCTGGAAATAAATGGCGATAAATTGCAGGAAAGTTATTTCACCTGAAAAAATTGCCTGTTGCTGCACACATGGAGCTATACAGTATATACTTTCAGAATATATCCCTGCAGGACATGACAACACTGACAATAAGTGACAGCATTGCTTTTATTCCATCCTATGACGTAGGCCTATGTCTTTCCTGATTGGCTATGGAACAGAAAGAAACTTTTGTGGATGGCTGCTTGTAAAACCTATGACATCAGTTTCTTTCCGTAAATAAGTTGCTGAGAATAGGATCCTTTTCTATTCTAGAAATATATCTGAAAATTTTGTTTGCAAAGGTAATTTTTCCCAACACACGGGGAAATATCGAGCAATAATATATATGGAAAGATGTTTCTGAATATAATTTGCCTCGTGTTTGATGTTCGAAGCAAATTAGTTGCCGAATTGTCAGGCAAGTTTAAGCGTGTCTGTAAAGTCAAGCTTATATGTTTCTGAGCATATTCAACCGTGGCTTGTAAAAATGAAAATTTCAAACTGAAAGTATTTTGGTTTCATTTAAGTATTTAAAATTAGAACATTTTATCTCTAATATAAAAGGCAAATCGCGTTCATTTTGAAAAGGTCAATTTCCGTTTTCTTCGATTCCACCGTCAGGATCTTCGTATCCGCACGTCGGATTACTTCGAATCTTCTGCCACCACTCAGGTACACCTGGGGCAAGG
>JAQGAO010004262.1:0-15463 GCA_034697705.1 Ommatoiulus sabulosus
GCAGGGCCTGCAGGCTGCAGCCGTATATGTTTTACCTTTAAAGAAAAAAAATTGCCGCTGCAAACAGTAACCAACCATCAAATCCCCCCCCCCTCCCCTACGTAAGCATGTGTAACCAAACCCTAAATTCCCCCTCCCCCCAGTTGGTTACGTAATTTATGTATGCTCCCAAAGATTTTGATAAAAGTTTTAAAATATTACGATTTACTCGCACTGTATGATACAATTTAAGTTTCAAAGTTTATAAAGGTTTTCTTTTGAAATTACTCAGTTTTAATTGTTATGTTTATAGGAAACAGTTTTCACGAAAAGTAAGTTCGTTTAGAAAGTATTTCGTCTGAATTTATTTATGATACAATGCTGTATAAAACTTAAAAATAAAATAGTAAATTTTAAACTCAAAATGATGAAGTCGTTAATTCTTCCGAATTGTGTTGCAGGAAAAATCACGACTTTAGCATCCTAATTGTCACGTTAAAAGATGTAGACAAGCCAATTTTATTGAACTATCACTTTAAATTCCAAGTCTCTGGTGTTTCAAGTGCTTAAAAGTGAGTTTGAAACTCAAAATGATGAAGTCGTAAATTCTTTCGAATTGCGTTCCAGGAAAAATCACGACTTTAGCATCCTAATTGTCACGTTACAAGATGTAGACAAGCCAATTTTATCGAATAATCACTTTAAAATTCTACCTTAAGTCTCTGGCGTTTCAAGTTTACTCAGTTTCAAATTCAAAATGATGAAATGGTAAATTTTAAACTCAAAAACATCAAAAATTACAAAACAAAATAGCGGTAAATGATAATAAAAATTTAAAACAAACATTAAAAAAAATCAGAAATTAAAAAAAGTAGAGCACACCATTATTAAAAGTCGACCACTTATTGCTTAGTGCTGATAGGAAAGGTTATCAAAAATTATCAAAGTCAGATAGAATACGAAAACATTGATATCAAATATTAGTATTTGCTGGATGCACGAAGTGATATTGCGTGCATTTGTGACCCAATTTTTGAAAAATCAAAATGAAATATATTTTTCTGTTAGTTCTTTGGCCTTGCATCACCAATGCACAGGTAAGGCAAACTTTTCATAATTTTAATATTTTTATATAAAAATAATATTAAAGTATCTTAAAGTTTTATCAAAAAACAGCAGCATATGCTTCGTTTTTTTTGTCCCTAGGTGGTAAACCTTAAAACCTTTAGCTGGAGCAACGAGTGTGGCCAAGGGAATCCCATCACCGTAGTTGACCTTAACGTGACCCCTGACCCCATTCGGCTTCCCGGAAAGGCGGACATCAACATCACTATAGTCTCCACTGAAGACATCGTTGATGCACCAGGAACTATCGTATGAACATTTTATTATTCAAGTTTCATGTTTTTCAACAGATTTTCAACTTTGAGATATAAACATGGCTACTCTGACCAAATCATTAGATATGCAACTTGTATTTGGGGCCATATTTAACGAGGTACTATTTATTCATATACATATACAAAATAATACGGATTTATATCTGGGACCATCAGATAATACTTGTCCAGATCTACTTATAACATTCAATATGTGGAGCCATTTTTAACAAGTACTACTAGTTCATTTCCGCCCATTTTTCCGTATATGGGTTCCATATTTATGATGGCTCCTATACAGTATAGGCCTACTCATTTTTCAAGTATGGGGCAAAATTTGACAAGGTGTAACTTTCCATAACATTCCATATATGGGGCCACAATCAATAAGGTATACAACCTACTCATATTTTCCCATTCATTCCACTTACGAGGGGTGTTCATTAAGTTTCCGCAATAATGTTTTTTTTAAACCGGCTATGTGAATTTTAATGAAATTTGGTAGAAAAATGCAAGCCAACGTCATCTATTATTGAAAAAAATGTCCATTTTGTTCGCGGCATTTTTGAAAGCGAGTCTGGCTCAAAAAAAGCATTTGTACGAACCGCTCAACGTCCACTTCTCTCACCATCAAACAAATTTCTCCACTGACCAATCCACTCCTAGACCCAACGTTGTGACATTTCTCGGACCTTAAAGGTGTAAAGCATTACTGATCCTCAAATGCCTTCGAAAGTTCAAAAAACGCTGCTGAGCCACTATCTCCTAGGACTCCATCTTTGCGCACCAATTTTAAACATGTGTAAATTTATGAAATGTATCTTTTAATGTTGAAATATATGTTCAGGAATTGATGGAAAACAATTTCCAACAAATTTCATTAAAATTCATACAGTTGTATGTTTTTTTAAAAAATAAAAAAAATGATTGCGGAAACTTAATGAACAACTTTTATACTAAAATCTGTCCATAGAATTGCATATATGGGGTCTTGCTTAACAAGGCTAAAATCGTTCAAGTTGACTCAAAATATTCCATACATGTGGCTGAAATTGTTGATGTTGACCATAACATTCTATATATGGGGCTATAGTTACCGTCAAAATACAGAAATCCACATATTGGTCATGTATGGAGCCATATTTAAAAAGTGAAATTTGTTCATAACATTCCATATGTGGACTTAACATTGCATATAAAGGGCCATGTGTTTGGTGTTCCAGGTGGATGCCATTCTCCAAAGAGATATCAAAGGCAGATACGTTGACCAACCTTGCATCGATTCCTTGTCCGTTGGTTCATGCAACTATGACCTGTGTTTGACCCTCAACGCGAGTTACCCTGACGGATGTACGGAACAACAAATCGATGCTGGCATCCCTTGTCATTGCAAAGACATGGTTGCGGTAAGTAACCATAACCCTGTAAAACAAACGAAGGTTTGAAGTCGATTTGTTGACAAATTTTCTATTTATTGACAATTGATGCAACAGTTTTACAGTTGTAGACAATTTGACATACAATGTATATCGTCAGTTGTTGACCAGCGGGTCAGTGTTTGTCAGAAATTTTCCAGTTGTCAACAATTTGTCAATTGTCGACAGCGTGTTAACAAATTATCGATTATTTTTTGGTTGTTGGCAATTTATTGACATACCGTGAGCAGTTTTCCAGAAGTTGACAATTAGACATTATCAGAAGTTTGTCAGCTTTTGACGAGTTATTGATATAGTTTAGCAGTTTGTCAGTAGTTGTCAGCAGTTTTCCATTTGTCTGCAATTGGACACAGTATCAGCAATTTGTCAAATGGTTTACAATATATTCATTATTTCTTAGTTGTTGGCAGTTTATTGACATACCATTAGCAGTTTTCCAGATGTAGACATTTTGACATTGTCGGAAGTTTGGCAGTTGTTGATGAGTTGTTGATATAGTGTCAGCACTTTGTCAGCAATTTTCCATTTGTCGACAATGGGACACATTATCAGCAATTTGTCAAATGGTTGATAACTAACCAATTATTTGTAAGTACTTGGTAATTTATTGACATACCGTGATTCATTTTCCACTTGTTGACCATTTGACATTGTCAGCAATTTGTTAATGGCTGACCCTTTGACATTATTTGCAATTTATCAATTGTTAACTCTGTTGACATAGTGTCACCATCTTAAGAAGGATTTGATCAGTTTATTGACAGATTGCCAACAATTTTGACAACCATATCCTGACAAGACATTGTCAAACTTCTGACAACTATTGTGGCAACAATGAATAATAAATTCCGAGATAAATATTGCAACATTTTTTTGTTTTTAATTGTTATAGGGAGAATATAACATCGTAAATTTCGAAGTGAAATTTCTTAAGCAACCTCCGGCCGTATTAGTCGATGGGGATTACCACTACCACGTGACGCTGACCAGTGACCACCAACTGCTTTGTTTCGACGTCTACTTATCCCTCACTGTGGATCTACATGACTAACTGAAATAAACACAACTATTCATAAACTGTTTACTTTGTTAAATGTTGTCTGCAGACCTGGAAATATTATCCTCAAATCTAAAAGGGCATTCGATCTTCAATCTCAATGTTTTCCGTCATCAGTGACAGAAATATTTCGTAAAAGTTGCCAAAAGATGGCGCTCACAGATACAGTATGAGTCAATGCTTTTTACAGAACATTAGTACATGTAATCTAAATTATCATCAGTTATCAGTAATGATACAAAACTACTGATAATTGCACGTTTACAAAGTTGCCAAAAGTAGTTTTCGAAGTGCTTGTCACGCAGAAAGTTCGTAGTTTCCTTTTTTTTCAGAACTGTTCTAAAATTTTAACTACAAAGATGAAAATTTCGTATGTTTTGCTGTTCTTAGTTGTTATTTTGCCATTACATGCTGCCAAGGTAAGTGGAATATACTTGTAAAAAACGTGCTTAAATACCATCATAGGTATGTTTTTCAAAATTGCCCTTTAATTTTACACTTTATTACAAAATTATTAATATTTGGGCCAGTTTCGTACAATTTATACAAATGTTTATCAAGAAAAAGCATCCCAATTGAAGAAATAATTAAAAAACTAATCTTAATTCATGTTTTGTTTTATGAAATTTCTTTTTGCAACGCGCTACGCCTCATACGAATGATTTCGTGGATAAGCTTCACTTTTCGCTTCAAATTGGCGTTCACTCGCATTGCGCATCTATGTTAAATAAGTGAAGCCGTTTTAAATTCTTCGCAGTTTTTAAGACTTTTATTAACTGCTTAAGAATATATCACATCATTGGAATCATTCCAAATGGAATGTTTTTCTGATATATTTCAGCTCAGAAACTTGAATTCGTTCAGCTGGGATTCGTGTAGTGACGATGTTACAACAACGGTCCATTACGTAAACATATCACCGGATCCGGTGTATCTTCCTGGATATCTAAGTGTCGATCTCAACGCCACCGCAACCGTGGATCTGGATTCACCCGCGACTGTAAGCAGTTTACAGTATGGGTACTCAGACAGAAACTTTGCAATGTCGTAATTCCACAAAAATTCAAAAAAACTAACGCAAATTTTTAAAAATTTAAATAAACTAACGCAAATTTTTAAAAATTTAAATAAACTAACGCAAATTTTTAAAAATTTACAAAACAACTAATGCAAATTTTTAAAAATTTAAATAAACTAAAGCAAATTTTTAAAAATTTTAAAAACACTAGCGCAAATGAACGGACATTTTTAAAAATTTAAAAATTTTAAAAACTAACTTGCATTTTTAAATTTTTTAAAAAACTAACGCAAATGTTTAAAAATTTAAAAAAATGTACGCACATCTTTACCAAATTTTTTAACATTACAAAAATTACAAATATTTTTAAAAAGTATACAAAAGATTAAAAAATTATACATAAATTAAAAAATACATGTATACAAAATTTTAAAAAAAATTAAATTTACAAAAATTTATAAAAAATTAAAACCTAAATGCCTAAATAAAACATTCAAGAAATTCCTTACTGAAACTGAACCAATAACTTCGAATATATGAACCAAATATATCGTAATAATATTAATTATTTCCGTTTTTAATACATTTTAGCTGGCCTTGAAACTTGACCGTCTAGTTTTGGATGAATGGGTGGAGCTCCATTGTTCCAATCATTTCGGAACTTGCACTTACCCCGATTTCTGCCCCTTTCTGGACATCATCTACCCCCCTACTCAGCCTTGTCCATCCCAATTCTCTGAAACAGGAACCCCTTGTCACTGTCCATTCAAAGCAGTAAATATAAACTTTTATTTCTAAAGAAGCCACACAAATATTCAGCGGAACCTGGTCATAACGAACTCGCTTAATACGAATTTCTGACAAGTTTTCTACAAATTTTCTACAAGTTTGTCATATTTTTGCAAATTCTGCGAAATTTTCCACAGTTTTGCCAATTTGGCGATTTTTTGACAATTTTGCCAATTTTAAGATACATGTATTTTAGCTTTACCAATTATTATTATTTTTTCGGCCAATTTTGCGAATTTTTGACAATTTAGCCAATTTTTTTTGGCAATTCTCCCAATTTTAAGATATGTTAGAAAGTTTTACCAATTTTCTTTGCCAATTTTGACGAAAGTTTCTACCGTTTGGCCAATTTTGAGAATTTTCGACAGTTTTGACATTTTCTTTGGCAAATTTTCGACAGCTTTGCGACTTTTTGAGTAATGTTATTATGATATTATAATTTATCGAAATTTTCTAAAAGATAATTTTTGCACATAAAATTTCGAAAGTTTTGCGAATTTTCTACCGTTTTTTTCTAAATTTTGACAAGTTGGAAATTTTTTTGACAGCTTTGTTATTTTACGACAATGGCCAAAATGTTGCAAATTTTCCAAATATAGGCAAAATTGCCGAAAGTTGTCCGGATCTTTGAACAAAAACGGACTTAGACAGTTAGTCATTGCATAGCTGACTGATGACTAACGAATAGTAGTTTCACATCTCTAGAATACGACACATCAATCATCAATCATTAGAGCCGTGACTATTGACTAACCAAATTAGTCGTTAGTCATGACAAATACAAGATGGATCAGTCGTTAGTCTTGATTGATAAATCGACTAACAAACGACCATCCCTGATTTTGTGGCAACTTCAGTATGATTTTTATGATAATTTAAGTATTTTTTTTTAAAAAAAGGGTGAATATTACATCCACGGTTTGACCATTCATCTGGACGTGGACATTCCAGCTTTGGTATTGGACGGTGAATATCATATGAGGTTCAACTTTTCCTCCAATCAGATGCTGTTCACGTGTTTCGACGTCTATTTCAACATGATGTCTGCTAATTGAAAGGACATTGCAAAACTTAAACGAAATTGGAGAATTTTTAAAAATGTACCAAACAAAAGTATTTCCAGTAAGAATTATCATAATGTTATTTGAAGGTTGCAATACTGTAATGATATTTATTATGAAAATTTTATAGATGATAATTTTTAGAAATAAAATATTTTTTTGAAGTATAAAGTTTTTTGATAATAAATTTAATAAATTTAATTAATAAATTGAGAATTTACGTTATAAATGTTCCGAGAGTTAATTTGAAATCAATTAAAAGATTCAAATATGGTATATAAACGCCCTTATTAATAACAAATGACATTAATTAATTTCTTGAAATTTTAGGGATTATTCCGTCAATTTATTGTTGATTAAATACATCTGTATTATGCTGAAATACAGTTATTTGGGGGTTGTAAAATTATCAAATTCATTAAATTAACAAAAACCAGTTAATCTTGAATGTTTTTAAATGTAAAATTGTATAATTCATTTAAATTTAAAAAAAAACCAGTTTTATCTCATTTTTATGTTAAAAGTCACGTTTTTAGCAATTAATAAGAAAAACTATCAAAAATTTCGTTGACATACAGTAATTTAGAGTAGAAAAATTAAAAGTAAGTTGAAAATGAAACAGAAAGCTGTTTCAATCTGCATTTTTACAATTAATTAATAAAAGCTAGAAAAAATTGAGTGGATTTATATATAAAAAACAGCGAGTTTCATCGAATCTTAATATATTCCAGTCTACAGTGTACTTGTAATATTATTTTTATTTCTATATTAATTATCTCTCATTTGTAGCAACCAATTATAGAGAGGAAATCTTACTTAAAAATAAATTTTAAAGATGATTAACTTATTTCAGTGTTATTTTTTCTTCAGGAAAGTTCAGTCGAGATCGAGCCAACAATGAAAAATTAAAATTAAAATTTAATGAAGTGCGAGTTCCAAATGCACCAATTAAAAATTACATTCAGAACATCTTGTTTTCCTAACACATGATACTGACTAGATTTTGGTTAATTTCAAAACTGTAAATTTCTGCGTTTCCATTAATTAACCTTTGATGTTTTTTGTTCTCATAATTGCCCAATGCAAGCAATTATTTCGTAGAAATGCATTTGCAAATTATCTGTCTAACTTCGAAAGCATGAGTAATTTCGACGTAGATAATTGAGTCTACTCGCAATATTTTTCTTATTTCTGTTTTAAATATTTTTCATTTCTGTCACCAATTACAGGAAGAAAAGCTTATTGAAACATAAATTTTAACGTTGCTTAACTTATTTCGATTCACTTAAAAATTCAATTGACTTAAATTTGGCAGGTAAAACATAAAAATGTGTTATGAACGCAAATATAATAAACAAAATAGTTACACGAATTACTTGGTTGATTTTAAACATTGATTCATTCGAAAAATCATTAAAAAAAGAATTTAATTCCAGAAAAAAACTATTAATTTTGTGACAATTTGTTCTTTTTGAAAATAAATTATTAAATGTCACAAAATAGTTACACGAATTACTTAGGTTGCTTTTAAAAATTGATTCATTTGAAACATAATTTAAGAAAAAAAAATAATTCCAGAAAAAACCCCCATTAATTTGGTGACAATTTGTTCTTTTTAAAAATAAATTATTAAATGTTACAAATTAGTTACACAAATTAGGCCTACTTGGTTGCTTTTAAAAATTGATTCATTCGATAAATCATTAAAAAAAAGAATTTAATTCCAGAAAAAAAAACCACTAATTTTGTGACAATTTGTTCTTTTTAAAAATAAATTATTAAATGTCACAAAAAAATTACACGAATTACTTAGGTTGCTTTTAAAAATTGATTCATTCGAAAAATCATTAAAAAATAAATTTAATTCCAGAAAACAACTATTAATTTTATGACAATTTGTTCTTTTTAAAAATAAACTATTAAATGTGAACATTCGTTAACTTTATCATAAAAGTACTATAGCTTACTATAGGTTTTTTAAATTCTACAATAATTTGTTAGTGGTTAATTTTTGTATTATATTGTATTTTCAGGCAACAATTTCCACTGCGATTGTAATTAACATTGGTTGCAGGATTGGCTCCGGGACAAAAAAGCTAACAATGACATGGGTAACGACAACAAAGTCCTTAAAAATGAACCAATAACCTGTAGTACTTCCATGCGAGGCAATCTGGAAACCCTGACATTTTGCACCTTGTGTGGAATTGCACCGAAAACAATGAAGAAGGATCAACCGAGAGATTGCCCACTTAAACAATTGGTGGGGTTGAACATGCTTAGAAAAAGTGGCAAAAAGACCATGAATAACAAAATCCAGAAATATTTGGGAATGCTAAACATTGAACATTTATGCGATGTGGACACGTGTCCCTTTAAACAACCCTTTGGGTGTGAGGAATCAAACAATTGTTACATCATACCATAATTTATGCAAAAAAATACTACAAATGCTTTCATTTAAACGTTCCAAAATTATACTGTACTTGTTCAATACACGATGTAGTTTATGTACACGTACAATTTAGTATATTGCTTTTATTTTGAAAATGCCAAGTGGAAAACTTTGCCTCCTTTAACTCCTTAAACTTTAACTCCTATACTGGGTCATTTAGTTCATCACATTTATATTCTTTTATTTTTTTTGTTTGCTTGTTGTTTATCTGTCATGTTCTCCAAACATAAAAAATATGAAAAATGTCGAATATTTCATGCAAGGCATAACAACGTTACTCCCAATAACAGATGTTCACATTTTCTAGACAAATTAGCCATTATTAAAATAACCCAATATAATCGCAACAAGTGTTAATTAAAGTGTTTCGTATAATTATATTTAGTAATATTAAGCAATCATCGCGAAATATCAATGCACTGCTTAAGTATATATCAAGATTAAAGTTTTATAAATTTAAGGAAATATTAAATAATAAATTTAAAAATGTATACTTGATTGCTATAGTCTTATAATATATTTAAAAAACTTTCCATTTAAAAAACAAAAAACTAATATTCTGAAATTCAAATACATAGTTTTTGTTTTCAAAATTACACGCAGTGTATAAATGAAATTTTACGAAGAACAAATTCTAGGTTTATTTAAAATCTGCAGTGAACAAAAAAAATAATTTAGAAATCCCATTTTTATCTAATAAAAACTTAATTATGTTTCAAAACGCTTGTTTTTAAAATGTATTGTTTTTTAACCTAATTGTAAACACGGTAAAATTTTGTTTCACGATTAAAATAATCTTATAACATTGTCGTTTATTGAAAGAACATACTTTTTGTTTGTATTTCTTTTTCTTTTTTCAGATATTATTAATTATTTTTTTCCTATTTTATTCCTGTTTTATACCATGAATTTTACGAAACAATTTCCAGACTATTAAACATTCATCAATAAAAAATATACCTGTATATTTTACATGATTACTCCGAATACAAGAAACCATTTATCTTTTTAGTTTGGGAAATGTATTGTACATAAACAGTAACCTCTTAAGAAGAAACCGCTTTATACGAATTTCTGCTAGTATACGAACTCATTTCCAGGCTCCGTCCTACGGGGAGGGACGAATAATGTTAATTTCTTCATTGAAATAATTATTATTTTTTTTCAAAAAATGGTTTTTTATTTTTATTGAATTGTAATCTAACAAAACCGATATTAACAAAACTGATTATCATAGCAATTTATGATGGTATTTGGAAATTAAAAAAAGTTCTCTTTTGCTATTTACCTTGATTTACAACTGATTAAAATACTGATTACAACTGTATTTGGTTAATTTAGACACTGATATTTTATAAAAAGGAATTAACTGAAACAAAACTCTTAATGTTGATTAACGTATTTAAGTTTAATTTATTACAATGTATTCTGGGAAGTTCAAAGGTCTTCGTACGAAGAAAAAATTAAATTTTTAATGAAGTGCGAGTAGTTAATCCGCCAATTAAAAGTGACTTTCAGTTCATCTATAGCTTTCCTGACACTTGATAAGGTTGAGATTCTGGATAAATAATAGCTTCGTAGAAAAGTATTTGGCAGCACAACAACATTTATTCCCAGAAACGTACTGGAAATTTCGGAAAAAATGCTTATTAATGAGGGCGATTAAAAATGCTAAATCAAAAATAATTTTAATAATTGCCGTTCTGACCAATTGATTTCAGAAATTTGTTTTGATTTTCTTGCGGCCTTTTGGCTTTTTTAGTTGAAAAAGATATACTGTAGTTGTCAATAATTTATCTTTTACTATATAACTTGAATGGCTTCTTTAAAATATTTTTAGAAATGTAATTATGTTAAAAACTTTAATCGTTTCAATTTTTTGGAATACTGCATCATTTTTTGAATAATTAGACATACATGTATATAGAGTTGTGTAGATTTTTGTTATACTTTTCGAAAGAGGCGAATAAATTTGTTTTATTTTTACTAAAATTTGTAAAGATTTTTTATTTTTTTTGTAAATTTACACGTATATTGTTTGTTTGTTTAAATTTTTTTTGAAAAGATGTTATATTTTGAAAAGTTGCACAAAGTTGTTTTTTTAAATTTCATAAGATATTTTTGGAAAATCTGTTCGGCTCGGATAAATTTGATCAAAAAATCAATGTTAACAAAATCCGCATTTATTTTTTTAAGCTTAGCCACGTAAGCAGAAATGTTTAGATGATTTGGTTCAGCGAAATTAAAAGAATGGTTAGCCCAAAGTCACACAAATAAAATCAACCCAAATGTACGAAGATTAATAAAGTCTAGCTGATCTGCATAAAAAATCAGTTAAGAAAATTTAATTTAGATTAAAAACGTGTGGGAGCTAAAATGCATTTGATACAGTTGCAAAAAATTAACTATATCTTAATGAGGAAATGGCCTTGTACAATCTGAAGAGCAGCTCAACCATCACGAGTGTTGACTAAAACATGTTTAAACCTAATTGGCTAAACACGATAACGTAATAAAGCGAATGATTTTTTTTTTCGCGTTATGATTGGTCGTATTTTCTACAATCATTTCGTTTAAAACTCTGAAAGTCGCATTTGCATTTCATTGTCGCTTTCGATCTTAAGCTCGAAAAGATGCTGAAATTCGCCGGATGTGTAACCTTCCTCATCGGATTTCAAATCCTCCAAACAGCTCTGGGTGCCAATGAACCGTGCAGGGAATTCGACGAATTGAAAAAAGATTTTAATGATATACTAATATCACCGGAATGGAATAAAGAGAATTTACTTTCGATGATGAAATTAGGAAAGGCTACCGATTACATTTTCATTGTTTGCGAAAACATAACAAATTCCGTTGCAGCTAGCCTCGCTACGCAAAGTTTAACAAGATTTGGTCAATCAAAACGCGACATGGGAGTCATCTTCGCACGATGTGATTTCCTCCCGTTACGTTTTTCAACAACTTTGAAAGTGTCGCATATGGCTATCCTCGGCTGCAAAATGAAAGAAATGCCCTATGACCTCATCAACTCCGCGAAACACTCCTTAAAAGTTTTGTTGATTTTGTACAGTTCCGTCGAGAACAAGGTTATCTCAGATCGTGGATTTCTGCCCAACGATCAACTGAAATTCTTCTTTAATTTTTTCACCGTCTTCAAGACGGTAGAAAGAAATGCATTTCATGGCTTCACTAAGTTATGGGGACTTGCCCTATCATTTGCCCAAATCGAAAACTTGCACAAAGACGCTTTCCATGGTTTGACGCAGTTATCTGGATTATTTCTCGATAATAATTCAATTCCAAGCCTGCACAAAGACATGTTTCGTGAGTTACCCAATTTGGAGAGACTTAACTTCAACTACAACAAACTGAGGACGCTCACTCCTGGAATATTTGATTCACTGGGAAAGATCAAAGAACTAAACTTATTTGGTAAGACTTTAATTCAATTCAACTCGGTACCCTACTGTCAGTAAGTAAATACCATGTGGTAGGGGGGTGTAATCCATCAACCCAATTTATTATTATTACGATATTAATAATGTAAAAGTCAAAAGTATAAACCAGACTTGGGAAAATTGTACTCATGGATGGGTAACCCATAATAGTATCCCAATCAGAGATGGTCATTTGTTATTCGATTGACCAATCGAGACTAACGTCTAATCATTCGTGTGCTTTTAGTCATGACTGACGACTAATTTGGTTAGTCATCAGTCGTAGATCTTCCGATCCGTCGTATTCTCGACGAATTAACACTACAATTCGTTTGTCATTACTCTAAAAAATCAAAAACTAACCAATTTAGTCGTTAGTCATGACTAATAATCCAAAAAAATGTCAGTCTCTACAAATTTTTTTTTTAAATTTTTGCTCCGAGATGCGAAATAAATTTAATGAAATGACCCATTTCAACTAATTTACCAGCTAAATTTCCTCGTATGGAGTGGATCCCTAAATTTCCATTCCGGGAATGGGACATTTCCATAAATGGGTTGTTTTGGATCTTGCTATATATGGACCATCTAACTATAGTTGTTTGGAACTGCCTCTAAGATGGAAAGCGAAAACAAATTTTATTTATTCTCAGAAATATATTGCTTTTGGAAAACAATTACCCATTTTTCTAAATGAATATGTCAATGTTTTTCAGGCAACGACTTCCATTGCGATTGCAGTTTACAATGGCTGCAAGACTGGCTCAAGGAGAAGAACTCGAACAACCTGAGGCATGGTCACCAATTTACCAATGAACCAATAGCCTGCCACACCCCAATGAAAGGTAACCTGGAAACCACGATGTTCTGCCCCATCTGTGTAATTGCACCCAAATCAATGAACAAGAAACAACCACGTGATTGTCCGATGAAACGGTTGGTTGGAATGAACATTCTCAGACAAGAAAGCGACACGTCCATGGATGCCAAAATCCAAGAATATTTCGAGTTCTTGGACTTGGAAAATCTATGTGATCCAGAAAGTTGTCCTTTTAAACAACCGTTTCGAACTGAAGGATCAAACATTGATTACGACAAAGTCAAAGTCGAATGTGTGCGTGAAGAAAACTAAATGTTGATGATTTCAGTTCAACTTTCCGTAATTATAGTTGTTAAATGCACGCAGTTTAGTATAATGCATTTTATTTTTTAAAATGCAAAGTAAATTATGTTGCCTAAAAACGAGTCATTTATGAAACATTTATCAAATATATTCTTTGTATTTTTTATAGTTTTAAGAACACGTATCCTATTCTTCATGTAAATATGTGTGATCTCGATTTGTATGTAGGCGAGACTTGTTTTGTTTCTGCAACAAATATTTATTTAATCTTTACGTTTCGTCCAAATGAACGTTAAAACGAAATTTAGACAATATGAAAAAATGTCTACAGGCAAATTGATTGAACCTTCTTATTCATAAACGTGGGGCAGAAATTTATCCAAACTTACATGTAATTCGATGAAACTTTAGTTCTTATCATTAAATACATGTTTTATCTGGCTTCTATTACTACGAACTGCGGTTGAAAAGAACAAATATTGTCGTCCCTTCAGATTCGTCTTAATAAAGTGCCATCCGTAAAGCTTCCGTCTGAGTACCCCTATTGTAACTATCAGTTTCAGGTTAAATTGCGTTTCTTAATTATTATTTGTTTTTCAATAAATGGTACCACATTTTAATTGAATTGTAATGTTAAAAAATTATATTACAGAATATTTGAGCATGAACGAACGTATTTTTATTAACCCTTTCTGCAGTAATTAATTAATTTAGACACAGAATAAAGTTAACTATATGTATATTATACTATTTGTTTTATTTTCTGATTTCTGCATTGATTATTTCTGCTTTCAGACAACAATTATGGAAAATAAACCTAACTGAAACTTAAATTTCAATGTTGCATAATGTCATATTCGTTCATATTTTAAGTGCAAAAGGTCTTCGTATCATGTAAATAAACATTTTCAACGAAATACTATTCATAAATGAGCCAATGAAAAGTGACTTTCAGATCATCTAGTTTTCCTGACACATGACACTGTCGAGCTTAGTGATAAATTCAAAACTGTCAAAATTTAATGATGTTTTTTATTAACTATAACCCTTAGGTTTTTGTTTAATATAAATGCCATAAACATTTAACGCGGAAAATAATTTCGTAAAAAAAGCTGTTGGATACTCAACAGAATTTCTTTCAAGAAATGTACTTGAAATTCATAAAAGAAATTTAATATTAATTTAGAATATAAAATACTAAAAATGCAAAAAGAATAAATCAAAATAATTTGTTGTGTAAAAGATGTAGTTTTTAATAAATCATCGTTCAGTAGGCCTATAGCCTAAATTTTAAGGGTAATTAATTAAACAGTTTGTAACATTTGATATTTTTTATTTTCAGAAAATTTAAACTTGTTAACTGAATATACACATGTATAATACATGTAGTTTGTAAAAATTGCTTTTAACCAGACTTGCTAGATTATTGAAAATAAAATTACAAATAAATCTTTTGTAGAGATGTAGCTCTACAAAAGTCACGTGTGCAAAAGGAACGCTTTCATACTGTTTGAAAATAACAAACCTGTAGATTCGTTTATATAGGCTAAAATGCGGGCTGTGCACACGTGATTTCACGACGGCCAATTATTCTACTCGGAAAACATTTGTCTGAGTACCCCTATTGTAACTATCGGATTATATAATATCGCGTTTTTTATGTTTTATTTTTTAAAAATGGTACTGTATTTATTTAAATTCTACTATTGAAAAATACATTTTAGCA
>JAQGAO010004263.1:0-15463 GCA_034697705.1 Ommatoiulus sabulosus
AATACCACTACGCGACACTGGTTCAAAATAAGTAAACAAATCACATGAATAAATGCCAACGTGCTCTCACCCAAATGCCTGATTTTATGTCAGAAAAAATGCCCGATTAAATATACGAACAAATGCACGAAATAATGCAAGATAATGCCAGTACGAATAAATGCACGATCAAATGCACGAAAAATGTGTCATTTTTTACTGAATGATCGACGTCATCCAGAAAAATTTTAATGACGACATTCGTACATTTTTCATGATAAATTATGATCATGACGCCATTCATTAAAATTCGGATGATGTTGCCACAATTTATTTGCAGTCCCAGATGTAGTTGTGCGTTTAAAAAAAATGCAGGATAGTGCAGCTATGCTCCGGTGTCTTTTTTAAACTTGCTATTGATTCAAATTTAGCTTAAAATGGCCAGAATCTGTTCATGGGGCATGCAGATTAAAACATTTTTACAACGTAAGGAACAGCTAGGCGAGAAATAATGTCTAAATACCGATATTTTACATCTGGAATGATTTCAAAACATGTAAATTCATACAGATAGTTGTCTGGCATTAAATTGATGTCAATTGATGTTATCAAGGGGAAAATCAGTTTTACTTTGACCCACCTGATTTTCGAACAGAAAGTTGTTTGGAAGTGAAATTGCCGAAACGGTTATTTTTGCAGGTAAAAAATCTTAAGGGCGAATTTAAGGGCTTCCTAAAAGCAAAAAAAAAAATTTGAGGTCAAGGATGGATGGATGACGAAGGTGTTGCTCAAGAACAATGCAAGGCAAACCTGTTGTGTTCGGCGTAGATGAATCAAGATTGAACTTACCATAAAACCGAAATTAGCTCATGAATTTAATTGCAAATTAGCCGAGCTTCCTGGTAATCAGTCACATGACTCATTAGGAATCACACCTTCAGACAAAATTGCATTAAAGTGCATCCAAGTCACTGGATTTCTATATACGTCGTGGGGGAAATTCCGATTATAAGGTCACACTGGATCAATGTTATCGGTGTGCAAATGAGTTTGGGAATATGTATTGTTCACGAGATAGTGACAAAATTGGCGCAGCGAGGGAATCGTCATAATAATCGATGGCTCTGAGAGCAAGAGTGCTGTCGCCATCAACGCCCGTTTCAGAATCAATGGAACCATATGACTATAGGCGACCCTCGCCAAAAAAAAGCACGATAAAAATTTTGACAATTTTACAAAATCTGCATGAGAAAAGTTCGAAAATTTTACAAATTCGCATTCGGATAATGTTGAAAGTTTTGCCAATTTGTACTCGGAAAAAGCTGAACATTTTGAAAATTTGAACTCTGCAAAGGTTGAGAATTTTAAAAAGCTGTACCCGAAAACAGTTTAAAATTTTGAAAATTCGTGCTGGAAATGATTGGAAATCTTGCAAATGTGTATAATTCGAAGGATAATAATGCAGATTTGTCCTCGGAAAATGTGGGCAATTTTGCAAATTTTCCTCGTAAACTATTGAAAATGCTGCAAATTTATCTTCGGAAACTGTGGAAAATTTTGCAAATTTGTACTGGGATTGTTTTTAAAAAGTTTGCAATTGGACCCTGAGCTAACCAAGTATAGAAGCATCAATTTAAATTTTTGACGACATGAATACGTTAAATTTCCCTGACTTTTTCAAAATAAGTCATTCCACCCCGACTTTTCCAGACATTTTCAAGTTCCCTGAATTTTCCAGGTTTTCCAGGTCTATGGGAACGCTGCGCGATATACATTGTGGTTATTTGGGACAACGTTTGGGCTACTTAAAAGCGTCTACATATTTCCATTTTTCCTTTTCCCTATAATCAGTGGCTATAAACACAGCACCCTAACTTGCGTGCAATTAATCGAGACACCCTGTACCCGAAACATCCGGAAAATTGCATTTCGTACTTTAATGGGAATTACTTTTCATCATTCCGAACAAGAATGTGGGAAATCTCCAACCGCAGAAATGCCATCCGGGTTTTCCTTCCTTCGATTTATGATACGAAGTTCGCTGTAACAGGGGATGAATACAATAACAGAAAGTTGGTCTTAATGGCTTAGTGATCCTTGGATGGCCAAGCTGGTAAACAACGTGGCGTCAGTTCAATTCTCCGACGTACTTAAATGGCGGTCGACGTGCTATTTGTCTGTACGTCTGGTTCGTTATAACCGTTATTGCACGCGGATGGAACACTGTTAATTGGTTGGATTGTCGTCAAAAATTAATAGCTCCCAATAGACACGTTATGGTTTTTGGGGCGTATCTACAAGGGATAAAATCATTTTTACGCGTACTACGAACAGCCCTATATGAGAGAAACCTTTGACAAAAAATCCTACGTCAACCTACATCGGAACGAATAATTAATAGCTCTTTAACACTCCGTTACTCGCGCTATTATCTGAGAGATACATGAATTTTTTTTTTAACATAACTCGACGACAGACTGGTGGACACTGTCTACGTGTATAGTCCAAAATTGGTATCGTTTGACGCATCCATCTCGCCGGAAAAATCATCGAAAGTGCATTTTCATGTAAAACGCTAAATGATATTTTGCAGCTAACCGCGGCTCAAAAAGATAATAGTGCGAAATGTTCCACGCAGTGATGTCAATCACGCATGATTGACCAATGGTAAAATGGTGTATCGTTGAAAAGCAGTGTTGGGCATTAGTGGAACACATTTTCAATCATGACTAAAATTGACTAGCCCTAAATAGTTATATTTAAATTAAAACTACTAATTTTCAAAATTGTCGAATGTTACCAAAATTGTGGAAACATTTTCAAAATTGTCGAATATTAGCAAAATGGTCGAGAATTTACAACATTTTCATAAAACTTTCAAAATTGTCATAAAATTATCTGACGAAAAAAATGAAAATTTGTCGACAATTGCTTATAGATAGTTCCCCAGTCCCATACATACTGTAGATACGAAGTTAGACCGTCAGTCGTAACATACTGTATACGACCAATGAATGAACAATTTTTATTGACCAACGAATATTAGTCTCATTAGTTCTATAGATTACGACTATAATCAATCATCAATCGGAAGAGCCATGATTAATTGTTGTATTTTTTCGAGTGACCCCCGTGACGTCACCCCAGTTGTGAGCCGCCATGACTTGCACACTAACAACAAATAACAACATTAATGACTACCCAAATTAGTCGTTGGTCATGACTAGTGCGTTACTGACTTGTCATTAGTCTTGATTGATCATTCGACAAACAACTGCCCATCTCTGGTAGAAAGTATTTAACGTCTCTTTCTGTGATAACTTGCACATATTTTATAGGTCAAAACTCTGGATTCGAGAACAGCTGGAAAGACCTTGAATTCGCAGTTTGCATTGATCGTTTCGGAAGGCTGGACAGACCGCATTTTCAACCGTAGACTGCATGCGCCACAAGTTGAAACGGAAATGGGCATGGTCTTCAATGGCGCAGTTAGCAGATCACTGAGTACAATCCGACGTCGCTGATTAACCAACCGTAACTTTTAACAGTAGATTATTACTACAAAATAATGCTGCCATGGAAAATGATGGCATATAAACTATAGAAAGGCAAAACTCAAATCAGTAGGGCGTGCATCAATGAAAAGCAAACTGATGATTACAATGGCTGCATGGATCATGGACTGATGGACGTCCCAGCAGATGGTTTATGAAACAACCCTGCAAAAACGCAATGAAAATTAAATACTGTACGTCGAGCAACCGCAATGAAACTAGCTGTCATTAAAACTGTAATTTTAACCAACAATAGTGAAGTTCATGTGGTTCACCGCATGCCCAGAAATGAGCTCTTCAGTCTCAGATGTAACATTTTTTTCTTTGTCATACAAAGCAAGTGTTGTTGAATTTTAAGGGGACTCAAAGTGAAACTTCCGGAAAATTGCATTTCGTACTTTAATGGGTATTACTTTTAGAGATCAAACGGGATCAGAGACGGTGATAGTTCTGGCCAATATCAGTGTCCAAACATTGCACTACCTGACCTGTATAATGATCTACTGTAGACAGTGGACTATACCTGCATAGTCCACGCTTATAATAAAGGTCATTGTAAATATGAAGATTTCAAGCCCAGACAATATTACATGTACTGTATACAGGGTTCCCCCAGACATCGAAAACCTGGAAAAGTCAGGGAATTTGAAAATGTGTAAAAAAAAGTCGGGGAAGAATGATTTATTTTAAAAAAGTCAGATAATTAAATGTTTTAATGACTTCACATTCCAAAATTAATGCTTCTACGTGGTTAGCTCAGCGTCCATTTGCAAACTTTTTAAAATCTTTCCAATACAAATTTGCAAAATTTTCAACAATTTCAGAGGACAAAGATTAAAAATTTGAAACAGTTTCCGAAAACAGATTTGGAAACTTTTAAATATTTACCGAGGACACAATTGCACAATTTTCAAACTTTTTCGAGGATAAACTTGCAAAAGTTTAAAACTTTTCCAAGGACATATTTACAAATATTTTAACCTACACCGCGGATAAATTTGCAAAATTTTCCACGTTTTCCAGAAAAGTTTAATCTTTTCCCAAGACACAATTACTTCATTTTTCTAAGTTTTCCGAGTACAAATTTGCAAAATTTGCAAGTGTTTTCGAGGATAAATTTGCAAAATTTTCAACAATTTCTGAAGACAAACTTGCAAAATAATCCATGTTTTCCAGGCACAAATTTGTGAAATTTTAAAACTGTTCTTAATACAAAATTTCAAGATTTCCAAGCACATGTTTTCAAAATTATCAGTTATTTTCGAGCACAGATCATTAAAATGTTCAACAGTTTCCGAGGAGAATTTTGAAAAAAAAATTCAAAAGATTCCGAGGGTAAATTTGCAAAATTCTCAACATTCTCGAGTAAACTTTACAAATACAAATTTATAAAATTCTC
The DNA here is from genome assembly GCA_034697705.1 of Ommatoiulus sabulosus. NCBI lineage: Eukaryota > Metazoa > Arthropoda > Diplopoda > Julida > Julidae > Ommatoiulus > Ommatoiulus sabulosus. The sequence continues at coordinate 4,933 of JAQGAO010004263.1, forward strand.
AAACTTTTTTCCCTGCTAATTTTATAAAATTGTCATTATAGAAAGCATTGGCATTATGTCAATTTTGACATTGTCATTGCAGGTCTAGACAATTTGTTAAAAATTTAAGAAAAGTCAGGGAAAAGTACAAGGTCAACTCGTCTATCTTGAAATTATAACTGGAATTATTTTTTCATACACGTTAAAAATACGTAACGATGTTACTGTAAGTGTTAGGAAGCCGAAAAATAAGCTGCTTTTTAAATTAGTTAAGTGAGAATGAGTGCTACAAAAATTCTTAATAAGATTATTAAACACACTGAAAATTACAATTTTACGAACATGTGGACATAGATCATAGATATACTGTCACAAAGACCATAAATAGCCAAATCAAATCACCTATTAGTGACTCATAATTACCAAATTACTATAATTACAAAAAAAAAAGTTAATTAAAATTAATCATGCGAGTCGATTAAAAGTTGATTCCAGAAATGAACTTTTCCCAAAACCTCGATATGGATAATTACAGATTTACAAACGAGCGCTTTCACAACTATCTTCATAGAAATTGTATGGAGTTGATCTATAAAAAAAATACATGGAAGACACCCGAACCAAGCACAACAAACTAGGCCACCTTGAATAACAATGAGAAAAAGCCTTGTATGGAAAAAAACAAAACGTAAAAAAAAATTTGGTGTCAGTCGAACCTGGAAGAGATATTCGTGTAGGGTGAAAAAATGTGGAATGATGGCCAGTAATGACGAAAATCCGGATTTTAGCATCATTAGTGGGGCGTGGCTGTGGATAACGCCATCAATAAGGACTATACAGATTGCGCGCATCATTAATCCTGTCATTAGTATTGACCATTTAGGTTTCCCCCATAGACAACACTCTTATTGTTATGCACGCGCGTGCGCAGAATGACCGCGAAAAGTCGTCATTACTGTGCACAGTTACGCGTTTCTAAGCAAAAATATAGTCATCTCGATGATCGTGTAAGGTTGAAATGTAATGAAAGCGAATGATGCAACATTTTTGGAGGTAATGTCATTATAGGTGATGGCATTATTAGTGAATGTGTACAGTTCCTTAGAAAAACATATATGGTGAGAAATATAACTTATGCTGATCACGTGGAAAACATTGACACAATAATTTGGTTTAAAAATTCTCTCAAGATATTGCTTGTGCACAATGTCACTTTACGACTGCTAAAACACGATTCGTAAAGCTCCTGTCTGATTACCCATTGGTTTCAATTTGTTATAACTTCTGAATCGTTACATACAGTATTTACTTCGACTCGCGTTTTTACGCACCTCCCATTTACCAACACACCGTTTTTACGAACCAATTGTGTGGTTCTCGTATATATAGCCTGGGATAGCCAGTAGAACTATAATGTTAATTTTCGCTCCGATTTACGAACTAACATTAAACATTGCTTCATTTTTACAAACTCATATATATGTCCTCATAGTGTGTATATACACTTTTCGCTGTTTACCCTCCGGGGTTGTTCGTTGGAACAAATTGGAAACTTGTAAATATACGTCAATCGAACGTAGGAAAACGGCGATAGATTAGGAGGGCTTAAATACAGCGACAATACATCGTCATCATTACAACACGATTACACTTCCTATTTTAAATGCAGCCATTTTCAAAAATGGGACAAAACATGTTCGACAACAATCTCAACTTCTGCTCCATTTCACACCACTCTGGAGCGAAACCATTTACATATGCATGATGTGTGAAAATGAAAGTACATGTAAATATGTAACGTTTCGGAGGTCAAATGAAAATCGAATAATACTTGCTAGATATTCCTTGACGACATGTTTTATCTCGATGGTCAATATGTGTACACAAAGTTCATATTTTATAGAATTGTATGGAGGAGACTTTATTCAAGGCGCTTTCAATTTTATGTGTTCCATCTGTCTTCAAGTGGGAGGTATAGTAGAAAATTTGAAATTTTATCCAAATTATTAGAAAAATTGGATTGGCTAAAACACTATAAAACAGACTAGAATATCAAAAAAATCTGCACATTTTTAAATTGTTACATGATACATTACATTGTTATATGTATGTAACGTTATATTATTCCCTGCTTGCTCGGGAGTGAAAAACTACTTGAAACACCAAGTAGGTTACAAGAAACTATCCCTTTAGAACAGCATATTAAAATTTCAACCTTTAATATCCTCGCATCATAATGTACAGTAACTAAAAATTAAACCGGTTAAAATTTTAAAAAAAACTTAATAAACTTCAAAAACTTAAATTAATGAAAGCGATAGCACTACAGTGGACTCGTGTTTTTACGAACCTCCAGAGACCGCAAAAGTTCGTAAATTGGAATGGCACAAAAAAAACGAAAAAAAGCAATTTGCACTCAATGTAAATTGCGATTAAAAAAACAAAAAAAAAAACACTAGCAACATAAACATATTGTTCTACTTCTTGACATATTTTTAGGCAATCGAATTCATGTTGATTCAAGTGCTGTCAATTTTGGTTGTGGAAGCAAGCTTTTCTCACGGAGCCAGCGCAATAGTTCGTAAAAACGTGGTTTTTGTCAGGGAAATTCTTTGCCACCCATGTACCAAAGAATGACGTCAATTTCTTTCGTGTGTCTGAGTGGTCATTTTTCTGGAAAAAAATGACGTCGTTTTCTGGTGTGGTTTTAAACTATGTACTGACCGTAGCACTAAGAAAGAATAGTGGTCATTTTTCCAAAAAAAATGACGTCGTTTTGTGACGTGTTTTTGAATGACCAAAAAATTACGTCGTTCTGACAAATCACGCCCGCTACGTAGGTATGATTCATTTTCAACATGAAGTGGTCAGGGAAGGTAAAAAATAAGCTCATTTTATTCTTTGCTCCACATTTCAACGTCAATAACGCCATGGTCTAGCCATGTCCAAATTCCCAAAGTTGATCTTCCACGTCTATGTTCCAGAAGTACGCAAGTAACGCAACTCATGTTCGAAACTCCTGCCACAGAGATGACCCCAAAAGAAGGTTAAGTTTCTTCCGTAGCTGTTCTACCACCGAAAACAGGTGAGCGTCGATGGAGGTCAGAGGGACTTTTTTTTCCAACATTTCACGTAGGCTTTTGTGCAGCTTTACCTCTGGCGCGCTACAGCACATTCCCCGGGAGGATCGAAGAGCGTTTCGTGCATTGATGGGAGGGGTGATGGCAGTTGGCCATGGAGGAAAGGCTGGAACCGGTCGTACCAAGAAATTTCAGGGCGAGTGAAAATGGGCCAATGGTTGGCCAGTTACGTCACTGCCTTTCGTCTTCTGCCTCCTTCCTTTCAGGTTTATTTCTGCTCGAGCTGCTATTAGCAGTGCGTGCTGGTGGAAGAGGCCAAGAGGCAAAAGTGCCACAAAACAGTGGGGATGCGAAGCAAGAAGGAGCGGGCGCCGCTCGTCCGTGCCACCACTCGCTAAAAAGCAAACTAGGATGAAAACGGGCATCTTTTGTTGCTCAGCACCGTATTTCGACTTGCGGCCATTGGGATTTCCCATCGCCTGACGGCTTCTGTTGGGCAGAAACCAGAAGAGGGGCGAACGTACCATGACTAGAACGCGCCGGTCCTCGCGGTGCACCAATTTAAGCCTAACTGGAAGACTCCTGCCACTAACCCTAAACTGGACGAGAACATGATCGAGGACAATGTGGATATATATCCCCTGCGTGAAAAAGGCACGTCACTGGTCAGCGAACCGTCCACTGCGTAAAAGTAAGTGTCCATTCTGCGATTTGTGAAAAATTGCAATTTATTTTAAATTTGGGACGTTGAATAATGACGTAAATAATGAATGATGACGTCACGAGATCAACGTTTGTTGTTTGCATAGTAATGTTGCATGCTACAGATAACTCCACGTGAATGTCCGTACTAAACAAACCAGTATCTTGGTCTGGTAAAAGTAAGCTTACATTGGTTATATCCATATAACGAAGTGCTGCAATGGACAATATAATAATTCATTGCAGATTAACGCGAAACGTTTCTAGTTCAAATGGTGCATCACGGTATCACGTCATTGCTATCAGCCTATCACGTGTACATGGCAAGTTGCGGCAAATCGACTGAACCCGGACAATAACATCCGCAGCGTGACCCTCAGAAGGGGGGTGCTGATATCCCGCTTCAGGATATTTTCTAAAAAGCGCCTAATTATTTAATGTTCGAACTGCGAGTCTGCGACAATGCTGAATCTCGCATAAAGTTGTTTAATTTAAGAAAAAAACCCTATAATAATGCTATTGATGGAAATATGAACTATAGTTATATTTTATACGTTTTTAATCAAAATATCATGTTTCCCTGAAAATACGACCGGGTCTTCTACTAATTTTTACTCCATAAAAAACGCATTAGGGCTTATTTTCAGGTGATATCTTATTTTTTCATGTACAACAACCTGCATTTATTCACGGGCAACATTCCTCATTTATTCATTTATTAATGTACAGTGATCTACCTTTTTATTCAAAAACATTTTACACTCATTTTGTCCTGGTTTCAACATACATGTATTATTCCTCTTACATCTTCCATTAAATCAAGTGTCAATTAATGACTTACGAGTCAGGAGTGGCAACAAAAGCGATGGAAAATTGTAGGCACCAAAATTCAGAAAACGCTTCTACAAGTGTATATTCACACCAGTGCAAAGTTGTTGGTCATTTGACAATAAATTTCTTGTTTATCTGTTTACATACCCTTGGAGGCGTTTATCCCTCGTCGAAATGCACCCCCCTTTACTTAATGGAAAAACAAACTGGGGCTTATTTGTTGCTTATTTGTAGGCTTAGATAAAAAAATCTTCAAAAATAATGACAGGGCTTATTTTATGAATAGGTCGTATTTTCGGGGAAACACGGCATGTACCATAAACTAAATACAAACAGCCGTACAGTAATTAAAGATTCATACTGCAGTTTCTGGTCATATGCTACTTTCAACAAATTTACTTATTCATCTTCAAGAACTTCCGATTTGCACCCATTTAGGCAAGAAATGGCACCATATATATTATATAAATTAATAGCAGAAAACTTAAAACATAAAAACAGGTGGAAAGAGCCCTTTCCAGCCACAGCTGATGCAATTTATCTTGATTTAGGCAGATAGTAATGTTTTAAAAAAAACATTTTTCGTGTATCTCTCAGATAATAGCGCGAAAAACAGAGGGTTAAACTATAATAATACATGCTTTACCAAGAATGCCATTAATAATAATGTTTACCATGATTAAACAGATAACATAAATACGAAATAGATGTGTGGACATGTTTGAATGTCAGCACATTTGCCCATGATCAGTTGAGGGCCACTTGAGGCACGTCGCATTGAAAATGTTCATTTGAGTCCCACTAATGCGACGCTAATCTTTTTTTAAGCTATCAGTCCATAAAAATTGGTATCCATGAAGTTAGATTTCTGTTTTGAGTAAAATTTGTTTGAATTTAAGCCTTGGTCATGCTCAGATAACGATACACGTGTAGAAGTAATTAGCAAATTAGATTAAGCACTAAGTTGTCTTTCGTGGATCGTGCAAATTTGCGTTTAAAATGTCTCCCATGTGGGATTTGAGCTTGAGCTCTTGGTTTATTTACGCGTTTGGGCTTGAGTGATCGATAAAACGGATTCTGATTTAATAGAAATATATACGAGGCATGATTGCCGGCAATCAATTTTTCCCTACCTTTAAATTCTGTATGGCACACACCAGTTGATTCCATCGAGGAGGACATGAGCAACTCTGCAATGAAACAAACAAAAAGGTTGTTTGAGATAGTCACTTTGAGATGACTTCCAGAAAGCTTTCCATATCTACAGATTTTAATTGAAAATCCAAATAAATTTCGTAATACATGTACTTGTAGCAATGCGCAGAGCTTCTGCTAGACTTAAAGAGGCAAGAAGGGAGTGGAGCAGAATATATGGCAGTTCGGCTTCAACCGGTTTTTTAGCAAGTTCGCTGGAGGTGCAATCGAGTAAATGTGCATTTCGTGAGAAGAATGAATATCAAAGGAAAAAATGGCCAAAGAGGAAATGCACTTGTGTAATTTTGTGCCATTTTTGAGATGCCGAAAACGAAAGATTCAATTTTTTTTTGAAACGGCAAAATAACCATCCCATGGACGTCATGTTTAATTATAATACATGCAGAAAACAGCCCAAAAATGGATTTTGGGCAGGGTTCCCTCAGACATGGAAAACCTGGAAACGTCAAGGAACTTGAAAATGTCTGGAAAATTCAGAGAAGAATAATGCTGAAGTCAGGGAAATTCAACGTATTAATGTTGTCACAATCCAAAATTAATACAAGGTAATTCTACTTGGTTTATAGCTCAGGGCCCATTTGGGAACTTTTAAAAAAATTCCCAGTGCAAATTTGCAAAATTTTCAACAGTTTCCGAGTAAACATTTGAAAAATGTTAAAAATTTACAGAGGACAAATTTTCAAAAATTTTAACGGTTACCTCTAAGGACAAATTTCCAATATGTCCAAACTTCTCGTAATGCAAATTTGAAAGATTTCCAACATTTTCCAGCACAAATTTGCAAAATTCTGAACGAATTCTTGAACGCGGAGAAGTTTGAAAAATTGTCAACATAGTCTGAGAACAAATTTGCAAAACTTTCAGACTTTTCCGAGTATAAATACATGTATGCGAAACTTTCATAATTTTCCGAATACAAATTTGTGACATTTTCAAAAAATTGTCATGCTCCAAATCAAAATTTTTTAATGTTAATTTTGGATAACTTTGAAAGTTAATTGTCTTGTATAGATTGTTTAAAATCGTAGATATCATTGACATATAGTAGGCCTATGTCTAATTTTGTCTTTGGTAAGGAAAATTTGTTTTAAAACCTAGGGAAATTAAATATGAAATTCCTGGGGGAACCCTTTTGGCGACTTAGAGCCCCTCCTTAAAGGTAGCATTTTCTGACATGAATTTCCATTTGGATGGGATGTAGAGCTAAATTCTTTGCAAGGTCCCTGGAGGTTTTGGTAAATGGTTGCCATGTTGTGCAGGGATGGTAAATGTACGAGTAATGTTATTCCGCATAAACATTACCCACCGAAACGCATGAATTCAGATAAGGGCACCTTCGCTCTACCACAACTATGCATCACGGATTTTGACGGTTTCCGTTTACGCCATTTTTGATGGATTTTTCCATCAGGTCAAATTCGGTTTCATTTTTCAGTGACATATACCGAAAATGTACGCACGTTGAAGGGATCTATCGGCCAAAATCAGGGTCAGTGATATTTAAGGGCATTTTGAGATTAAATGCATCATCAGTTGTGGTTGGAAATAGCCCTTTATCTATGGGATACAGCGCGACTATTTGTGTAAGTTTTATAAATTCTGACAATTCTTTCGTTATTTATGCTATTAATTTATAAAATATATATTGTATATTATCATATCGTAAGATTTCTTGCTTAAATGGGTGCAAATCAGAAGTTCTTGAAGATGAATAAGTATACATTTGTGGAAGGTATAGCGCATGTGCCCAGAAAACCGAGTGAGGCTTAGTGCCGACCGGAAGTGCAACCACAACTGTAATATCATGAATGTTTAATTACAACTGTCTGCATTTATTTAGTTTATGGTACAAATTTTGATTAAAACGTTTAAAATATATAGTTCATATTTCCTTCAAAAGCACTATTATGTTTTTTTCTTCTTATAATTAAACAACTTTATGCATTAACCTCAATGAGTAGCCTATATGACAGATACAGCGTGGGCAGTGTCAACTGAAAAGGAGGATGAGTGACGGAGTTTTATACACCTGTGCTAATAAATTTGCAAAACGTTACAACTTACTCGAAATATACATCGTATTGCTTTCATTAAAACTAATTAAGGTATAACTAATGTCCCCTTCGCTAGTATAGGTAATTTTCCGTATTAAAGCTGTTATGTATATTTTGGTATACGAACTCATATTGTAGATGTTAAAGCACCACCTGTGATAAAATAAATATGCAAAACTTTCCATGAATTAATCAAAAGGAAAGCTAGAACCTATAGTCTACATTGTACTGAAGCCTTTAGCAAGACTAATTAATGTATGACTAATGTCCCATTCGCTCTTAAATTCTACAAAAAAAAATGCAAAGCTGACGGGTTATCCGGAAAACATCCGTTGTCTGTAAATTGACATGTATGTATTAAACATGAAGTCTGGGGCACTGTCTGGCAACAATAGAAACAAGAAGAGCAGACGATGGATGATGTGCAAACATACAAAGCAAACGCTTACATATACAGGTTACAAATATTTGATTGTTGTATTTGGATAAATATAGCTGGCAGACGCGTATTTATTTCAGTTTTCAGGATATAGACATACAGTTTTTGAATACTTTCATTTAATTGCACGTAATAGGACAGTTACCAGTAACATCGTATCAACAACCTTATATGCCATCATTCTTCAGTTGGGTAATGTACATTTATCTTTCAGTTCAGTTGTCGCACAGCATACTGGCAATATTTTGCGATACATTGTGAATATATCCGTACAGCATGTGCCAGCACTGTTTTTGTAGCAACAATTTCCTGTTGCTGCACACACAGAGTGATACCTTGAGAATATATCCCTAAATTATATGCGGTATTTGTACTCGGAAAAGTTGGAGAATTTTGCAAATTTGTCCTAGGAATCTGTTGCAAATTTTACAAATCTGTAGCCTACTCGAAATCAGTTGAAAATTTGAAAATGTATGCTGGAAAAGGTTGGAAATCTTGCAAATTTATATTACGAACATTTTTTAACATTTTGTAAATTTGTCCTCTGGAATTGGTGAAAATATTGCAAATTTGTACTGGGAAACAATTAAATTTTTTAGAAATGGGTCCTGAGCTAACCACGTAGAAGCAGCATTAATTTCGGATTGCGACACCAATAATACGTTGAATCTCCCTGACTTTTTACAAATAAATCATTCTTTCTTGACTTTTCCAGACATTTTCAAGTTCCATGACTTTTTCGGGTTTTCCATGTCTGGGGGAACCCTGATTTATTTCTATGTTATATCATATTATTAAGAATTTTCTTTAAAAGGCTATGGCATGACATCGATCAATTTACATTTTGTAACCAAGTATGGGAAAGTGTCTAGAATGAATAGGCCGGTGAAAGGAGAATGAAGTTGGGTAGAATTTTTTTTATATCTTTATATCTTTACATTTTTCTCCCTCTGAAGTCCCCGGCATCAATTTTATAATGAATTTAAAAATTTGGTGGAGTGAGTTTGAGGATCCTGTTTTTATTCCGCCCTGCTTCTCTCCCCTTTAAACCGGTCAATGGAGTTTCCAGACTGGCCAACCCCAGAAAATTTCAAGGGTGTTCTATTGCTCAACATACCTGATACAGTATGGATAGAATTAGGAAGCCAACCTTAAAGTGCTTTCTTTCTTTGTTAAGAGGTTAACTTTTTTAAAAAATGTGTAATGGGAAACCCGTTTGCCAAGAAAGAATGTCGGGACCGAGGAATGTACTGAAGCTTTAACAGAAATCAGACTGAAGAAAAGGCCATGCGATAACGAAAATCGGTAAAACAGTGTCCTAGATACAGCAATAAGTATGTCTCAAGAACCAAATCTCCGTGAAAAGAAATTGTACTTCCTGTTGCTGCAGTATGGTCATCAACTTGTCTTTTGAGATGTTATTTAACATCCCTGACTTTTCCAGGTTTTTAAAATAAATTTCCCTTACAAATGACTATGTCAAAATTGACATATGCCAATATTATCCACGATTTTGCACGAACATTTTTCAAAATTTTATAAATTTGTATTCGGAAAATGTTTAAAGTTTTGAAAATTTATACTCTGAAAAAGTTCAGAATTTTGTAAACTTGTATTCGGAAAAGGTTGCAAATTTATCCCTGGATATACTGATGGGATTTTTATTAAGCTGTACTCCAGAACAGTTGAAAATATAGCAAATTTGAGCTTGGAAATCTTGAAAATTTGTATTACGAAAAGTTCTTACATTTTGCAAATCTGTGCATGAAAAACGTGAAAATTTTCCAAGGCTCTAATCGGAAACTGTGCAAAATATTGCAAATTTGTCCTCGGAAACTGTTGCCATTTTTGCAAATCTTTACTCTAAAAACATGAAAAATGTTGCAAGTACGCTCGTAGAAGCATTAATTTTGAATTATGACAACATTAATACGTTGAATTTTCCTGACTTTTCCAGATATTTTCAAGTTCCCTGACTTTGCATGTTTTCTAGGCCTGGGGGAACCCTGTTCTGGTTTGCTTATTTTTGAAAAGGGAGAGATCTAAAAGGTGATGTATTCTAGTTTCATTTATACACAACTAAAATGGACACGTGATATGTTTGCGTATTTTGAAAACCCCGTACGCTGCACGTTAGCCATTTAACCATTTTGATTGGTTTGGTTTGTGGATTTTTAACGTTGGCCTATTTCTGCACACGAGGGCTAAACACCAACGCCAGGGGATGTGTC
>JAQGAO010004264.1:0-15459 GCA_034697705.1 Ommatoiulus sabulosus
TTGAAAATTTCTTCTCACAAACTTGACAATCTTGAAGATTTGTCCTCTGAAATTGTTGAAAATTTTCCAACTTTGTGATGGAAATATTTTTTAAAGTTTGCAAGGGCTGCAATAAGAAATCATTTTGGATTTTGACAAAATTAATGCCGGCTTTGCCCAGGTTGTGATAGTTTCTATGCTAGGCGTACCAGGCGAATCTGAAAGAAAGTATGACATACATGCTAAAAAAAACTGAGTACAGGCATGCCCCGCATTTACGTATGCAATGGGACCAGAGCGATTACGTAAAACGAAAATATACTTAAAGTGAAGCGCTATAGTTTTACACCTAAGATACATTTTTGAACAGGTATGCCCTTAGCCTAACAAGGGCAACATGGGTTGAAATTCAAATGTGGTGAACGTTCTATTACTGAGAATTAACAGTAATTTATTTTGCTAAAGATGAATATGCGAAATACCTATCGTTCCGCAATGTCCAGTTATAAATCTCAAGTGATCGCACCACACGATGGAATAATATTATAATTATATTATATGGAAAACATTCTTCAACATTAAAATAACCTCTCCTTTTTTGTTTTTTGTGCGTATTTACACTGTAAAAAGAGCAAACAACGCTAAAAATAAGGAGAAAAAGCAATAAGAGCACATACATGTAGCATACGTAAAAAGAACTACTTCTATGACTAATATACTTGCATATTATACATGTTGCAATTTCGAAACGCAAGACTGGTATTTACACTGTACGTTTAACAGTGCCAATGGGAGCGAATGCGCTTAGAATCGTAACCGAAATTCGAACTATGATACATGTAACTTCCTATATCATAAATGCTATTACCGAGTTGTGCTGCACGGAACCAAACGAGAACTAAAAACATGAACTGCTATAAACGTAGAAAAGGTCGATGGTAAACGAGACTGCACGTTCGTGTTTATGATCAATCCATGCATAATTATAGCTTAGGAGATCCAATTTTTCTTCATCCTCCTAAATGGATGCAACACAACTCCGAAAGCTGCAGAAATTCATCGCGTATAATATAAAATATATACAACGAGTGGTCAAACGAAATGCACGAACGTGTGTATTATCCAATCGCACGCAACATGAATTAGGGGGTACGAGGATTCGTTACGGCTAATCAATGTTATTCCCATTAAATGTTCATGTTAATAATTAGACAAGTCCATTAAATGAGTGTTAACCTGGTAGATATCCCACACCGTTGAACACGAATGACGTCATGCCCGGAATTTAATGCAGCAACATCCTCTACTCGGTAAACACACCATTTCCTTCTATAACTTCACACAACCCAATGCACATCCTATTATTAATCACATGGAGGTCACCACTTAATGCACATTTATATGCAGAACCCCACAAAAACCATTATACAAGCAACCCAAACCATTTTCAATCAAACGCCCAAAATTACGTGACGTCATAAATGTATTTGCACGATTTCTGAGTGATCCCCCAGTCTTCCCCCAGTCTTGATGAACAAATACCGTAGGCCACTGTCAATTCCCAGCTCAACTTTCGATAACAGGAGCGCCCCCTGTCTCACGTCCCTTTTTAAGGATGTCAATTGCACGAGCGTTGCATTCCCATTTTCCATCATGTATCGATTATGGATGATGGACTTGTATAGAGTTGTTGAACACTTAGTTAATCCTCATGGATTTCCTATTTTCCATCAACTCTGTCAGAGGGAGTCAAGATGGGGCATCAGTCGGTGCCACCACCAACTTTTTTTTTCTCTCGGAGCATCGATATTTCTCTCCCCACCGGCAGTGAAGAAGTGCCCTTAAAAAGGCGACGTTGTTGTCATTCCCAACACTCGCCCTTGGCTAAACTATTTCTACCAGCGCCACATATGGGTCTGCAGAAGGATATTCAGGGTGTCATTGGCACTTCATCAAGGACCAAATTGACCGGCAGAGGGGGCGGGGGGCAACGACGTCGACGGGTGACCAGACGGCGTGGGCAACGAGAAGGAATTCCGGACTGCAATTCACGCAAATCCGGCGTCGAGTAAATGGGCCTGATGAATATTCGCTGACATTTTTAGCGGTTTTCCATTAAAATGTCATTTCCAGTTTCACTTTGCAGCATTCCTGCACTAAAATGTCACAATAAATACCGAATGCAATTACGGCGCGTGGAAAAGCGACTTTGTAGACAATTTAAAATCATCCGCAGTCCTTAAATAACGCGCATCAGGCCTGAGTCATTCGGTTATTGCCTCGATCTGCAAGAAGAGCACCAAAACAAAAATGCAAAGCTATGTCCCCTGGTGGCAAACTCGAATGCCTCGCATCCAAATCCGCTATTTCCATGGCTACGAGAAGATCATGTAGCGTCTATTTTGATGCATTTTCCGAGTCATCGTATATTGCAGTGCATAATCCAGCTGGACTTTAGCTTTTGTGGTCTTTACGCGAGTTTTTTTCAATAGAAAGTATGCGTTTGACAAGAACTTGAAACCGTAATGGAAGTTAGCCGCACAAGAGTCGAGATATTGCCTTTGGCAAATATAGTGAACGACTGCCGAAGAATATAAAAAATTCTGACAGAATCCAGAATGGTTCGCATTTATCGCTGTATGTTTGCGGAAGCGTTCAGTTGTTTTGACAAGTTAACCAATATGGCACAGGCGTAATGTACTGTACACAAATACAAAGTGCGCTTCTCAAAGTGTCAGTTGCAGCTTTCGCTCTCACTTTTAACTTGCTTATACACTGTAAGCAAGTGGAGCTTTTTTTTCAAATACATGTATTACCAATAGAGTCCTTTTCGGTTTTCAGTGGCGCCATCCATTAGCCAAATTTTAAGTTCTGCATTTTTTGTCACTAGGTGGCTCAGTCAGTGTCTTTCGTGCATGGGCACTAACAACAAAAGGATTACTTCAAAGGAAACAATATTAGAATAAAATTACAGTAGATGCTGAACGTGTACTTTGTTTAACCACATTTACATAGAATACCTCTGTTAACATGATTTAAGAAGACGTTCTTAGAATGAACTACCCCGTCCGTCATTCGTGGAACTGTGAACTATACTACAGGTAGTTCCAAATAACAATGCTCATATAACAAAATTATTTTCCACGACCACTTTGTACATTTTCAGAAAACTATTTTAAAATTGAAACAGATTAATGTACTATAGAAAATCTACATGTGCAAAAACATCTCGTTAACCTTACAAAAGCATAGATCGAGGAATTGAACTTGGAACAAGACTTCGAAGTTGCCACACAACAATTCCATCGTCCTGAAACTTTTTGATTTTCCAATGCCCGATGGAACCTACGTAAGCCTGGTTATTTTCCTCTATATATCATACACAGTATTGCGAAGCAATTTGTTTTCCAGACAAGCAGAAGGTACTTGGAGCCTTTCTCGTCAACGGATTACAAACTACATTCCCCACCTATAGATCCATATGTTCAGCCCACCGCATTTCCTTAATGCGTCGGAGTGTTGCACGCGGGAACCATCAGGTGGTGAACGCGAAAACCTTTTTGTGAAAATCCCAAATCCTTGGCGTCTGAACAAGGAATGAGGATCTGAGACACGCTCGCAATCACTTTGTGAGTGAGTGAGTGAGGCGAAGGCGGCATATCCTCAGTGTGTATCCAGCACCCCAAAAGAGTAAGGAGACTTACTTCACTTTTATCGGATCCGCCATTAAGTCCAAACGATGGATCCTTTCAAAAAGATCATCAAATGGATTTATTGATCGAGAAAGATCCTTTTTACCAAATTCCTCTCCTGTTACTTAATATCTGGATTGATTTTCGACGTGGTTTCCACAGGCACCATTTCCGGAACTTGACACTAGGCCTATAGTGCTCATGCAAGGATGACGGACGCATACCCATGTGCTATGTACATGAGGGGGGAGGGAGGGGGGGATAGGGAATCTTTTGAATTTCGAAAAACTGGTCAACCACTCGAGTAAATGGCGTAATATTACAAATATATATGCACGTACAAACTGTACTTATTCAAAAGTTCATTATGGCTGTTTTAGGGTTCATTTTAATGGTGCTATCTAGTGCAAAGAGGTTCATCTCTTGACATGCAGGTTGTATACTGCACAACCAATTTCGAGTGTTCAAAAACTTCGCATCAATCGGTATATATGATCGAGTCCAAGAATTATTTTTATGAACGTATTGATGTGATAAAAGTTTCGACCGATTAATTAAACGTATACATGTATAGGGTATGTTAAATAAGTCAAAAAAAACCGTATATACTGTACATGTATGTGGCATTGATGTTGTTGACCTATCAGCGAAATTCACCGAAAGGTGAACCGCATTCTCATTTATTATGATTAAAAAGTTATAAAGTCGATGATCTATATGGATGGTTCCCCCATTACCAGTTAAATTGTTAAAAAGTAAATCACCCCATTAAGCAAAGTATAGGTTTTCGCGCGTTCACGCAAGCGTATGTTGAGCGGGATGCATTATAGCCAACGATATTAAAAAGCTATGAAGATCTATTACGACTTCAACCCTTCCCAACAATTTCCAAATCCATCTTATAGAAAATACTTTTTACCTCGTACATAAAACAAGCTTGATTAAGATGCATCTGGAAGGAAAAACGGCTCGCATAACAATATCATTTCATTGCGATTTATCTGACATAATTGCTTTCTTTATCACGTTTACTCTAACGGATAATATAAAAACGAGAAAAGTAATTACTAGAATATTAATTTCCTTATAATCTGAATGTGAAATGCGCGTCGAGGCACTCGCTTCTCGACCATTTATAGGCTCGTAGAATTCAACGAAATTCGTTAGCGATATAGGTCTATATATATAGAGAGAATTATACCGGGGAGTTATCGTGCATTCGCAGATTTCAACGTTTAAAAACACCCACGCTGAAAACAATGTGTATAGACACCGTGCAAATATGAGAGGTGCTGTGCAATTTCACGATAAACGGTGATAAACGGTTTATAGCTATATCATATAGGCACGTGGAAAGAACATGCGAGTGCACATACTACATTAGATTATGTCGCGCATATTATTGAAATATATAATGTATACAAATGTATACAGTGAAGTGGATATAAAAGTAGTATATCAGGATATAAAATGTAAGGGGTGATAAAGTGGAATTATCTCGTATGGAATGGACATAATTACGAAAAACTTTAAATTTTGTATACCTATAGATTGCTTATAGATAGGCTACTTAATGGATAGGAATAATTTCCATTTAACAAATCAATTTTTTGTAGTTTTTTTGGTTTTCGATTCTACGCATGATAAAATAAAATATTTTTTTCCGGTTTTATTCTTGATTGTGATCCAAATTGTTAATCGAAACAATTGCGGAACTCACGGAGTTGTACGAATCGTATTTTGGCAGTTGTGAAGTCGTGTGTCGAAAACAAAAAAAAACAAAACAAAAAAACCCATTCATTGCCATGGTTTAAAAATAGCGCTTACCCTGAGTGAACTTTTGTAAAATAATTATAGCGCGTCGATTTTGCACACATGGCTTTAGGCTGCCAAAGTACGATTCGCAATGCTTCTGTCTGAGTATCACCAATATGATATTCAGCACGAATCGATTTCCATTTCCAAAAATACAGGTTGACATGTACATGCATATCTGAATGGTCCAACATAAGATGTACTAAAACACTATGGTGACGAGACCTTCAACATAATCCAAGAACATGCAAGCCACTTAAGGCACAATCCCAGCACTACATGTAATATACTTAAACTACGTCTGTATAAATTTCACAAAGAAAGCAACAACAAGTATACCGTATAACAGTTGTACTTCCAATAACAAGAAAAAAGCACATGTACAAGTATATAATTAGTTGTATAATCAGTGCGACGCCATGGCATACTTTTTTCATGATCTACTGTGTAGGTAGCGATTGTGCGAAACTTTCCTACTGTAAATCAGGAGATTATTTCACAATCTTATTTTCAAAGGCTGAAGTGATTAAAAAACACGCAGTCAATACTTAATTCCTTTGACTATAAAGCGACACTGCGGAACTTCCTAACGGTATATAGATGGTTAAATTTAATACTTTACAGTATTACCTCGCAAACGCTGAGTCACGTATAGGAAACACCCTAAACCCCCAAACTTTATTTAAATGAAGAAACGGGATTGGAACCCCATGAACGCGCCATTGCCAAGCACGGAGCAACGGCGCTACAGGGCCGGGCTTCAGCATCCGTCATTAGCTCGGTGGCTCGTTAGATGTCGATAATCCATTTTGCAAAACATTGGGATCCCCTAGCGAGGTGATTTCGGTGCATCGATGTGGGAACTGGTGTTTTTCGTCTCATTCCTTTATTAAAAAGCCGAATTTTTCGCCTTGGTCGCCACATTAAAATGCTAATCCGGTTGCGCCGAGCCTGGCGGGGGAACGATCGAACGGATGCACGGAAGCGAAAAACCAGAGGTTGAAATTAGTTTTCGGAAAAGAGAAAGAATCGGTGGGGAGAGAAGGGAACGGGCGAAGAAATTGATTCGCATTGTCTGCCGTATTCCCCACCAGGCGGAAACCAGGGAATATCCGCCATTTGCCTAGATGCATCCTCGTATACGAAACGGTGTACCTGTTAAAGTAATAGGAGGGTAAGGGGACAAAAGGACTATGGGGAATTACGAGGAGAAGTGAAGGGCTTCGTGTTAACCGGATAAAGACGAGCGTTCTCTTTGTCACGCTGGAATACTGATAGCCATTGACCAATGGGACTGCTCCGAGATAAAGTTGTAGTAGGAGAAACCATGTTTAGAGTGTCGCAAAAATAAGTTTGCTAAAAGTTCGGAAAAGAAGATTTTAGGTGCTGACTATCTAATAAAAGTACATTGGATGCACATCTTTATGCACACGAATTGCAAAAATAGAAATTCAACTCTAAAAGTTTATATTGCTTCATCACTCGTGATTATCATTAACGTTACCGTACGAGTAAAGAAGAAAAATTAATGAAATAAAAAATACATTCTTTACAATTTTATGCATATACGTATAAATGTCTTAAAACAAACTGGTGTTTCAGATTTTACAAATACGAAAGGGAAATTAATTTTTGGAGATATAGTTAAAAAATGTGCCATGTTTCTTAAATCGATTCTTCTTCTTTTAAACAGCAGAACTGTATACGTGCTTTCCATAAGCTAAAAAAAAAACTACAACCACATCCTCAACTACACTCTATATATAACCTCCAGGGCCGCTATTTGAAAAGGAATTAAGTTATCCGCTATTCAAATGGAGATTTCTTTGTCAATACACATTTTCATGTAGACGAAGTTTCTGATCAAATGATCTTCAAATCGATGCGTCATCTTGAGTGATTTTAAAAACATGGGACAAATAACTTAGATATAAAAAAGTCAGACACATTCGAGAGTACTATCGAAAAACTTATCCCGAGGGAAAAGCGTTGTAATGTACAGGTATCACCGAGGTAAGTGGAAATTATTCCCGGAATACATGTAATGACTTAATACTGGTTTATCCTGAACTGAACTGATTGCTCGGCATAAATAAAAAAAATTAGTCGGATTTCAAATCCAGCAGCAAGAAGAAATCTATTTGAGCTTCAACGCCACCTACAGTATGTGCATCATGTCCGAAATCAACGTACGCAGAGTGAGTAGTAAGCAGAAGTTAACTTTTTTCTGACCAATACTTCTTGCAAACGAATTAACATTTCTGCAGACAAGCGAATTTACCGAATAATGCGACGAAACTGCCGTCTGAAGGTTGGCTTATTTTCTACTCGGATACGAGATGGCAGCACCGTCGGTATAGCTTCTGGAGGTGCAAAAAAACTCCAGCCATTACCGTCCATGGGCTCAGGATGAACGTGTCTGAGACGGGAATTTCTCCATGATCCTGGGGTGCTATGCAAATGGTTCACCGTTGCCCGGCAGCCATCATCTATCCATCCATTATCACGCATGGATTGCGAGAATCCGCGCGCCTCAATGCCCACCGATATTCGATTGGCGTGCAGCCGGGGGGCCAAACGAGAAAGACGGAGGTCGAGTGAGAGAGCGTCGCAATATCGAGCCGCGGGGATTGGCACCATCATCGCTCCTTGATTGTCATGCCAGTGTTAACAAGTATCCAGTTATCTCGCGCAAGGGGCCACCATTTGCATTGACACTCGCCCGCATAGGCCTTCGGGCGAACTATTGGCACAAAAAAAAACTCATCTCAAATTCTGCTCTCACGCATTCGAGTGTATAGGATGCAAAATGCTCCGTTGTCAATCTCGCCAGCTGAATTGCCTCGTATATCAGGTCTTCCATGGTCTTTGCACCTCCCAAGCCGTTGTCCAAAGGTTCTGAACAGCACACGTGCATGAGCGAACAAAACCACCTCTCACGGTCTCATCCGAAGCAAATACTAGTGTATAAAATGCATTGACCTTTGTTTCAATATGTGTTGCATGATATATACAGTATATTAGATAACATTCGAATGAAGTGCATATACCGTATATGCGATGCCAGTCAAATGTTTCATCACTGCAGTAAAAAATATGTTGGGTGTCAAGCGACGTCATAATGTCTTTACTGATTGGCTATATATCGAACAGAACGAAACTTTCGTGCATGAATGTAAAACCTATGACGTCAGTTTCTTTCAGTAAATAACTTGCTCAAAATGGGATCGTTTTCTATTCTGGAAATAAATCTGGAAATTTGTTTTCGAAGGAAATTATTACCAACACACGGGGACACATCAAACAATACTATATCTGGAAAGATTAAGTTTCGGGATATAATTCGCCTCGTGTGTGACCGCTTGACGCAAGTTTGTTCAAGATTTTTCTAAAGAAAATCTAATTAATCCTGCAGTTCGAGCTTAAGCAACTCCGACATCAAAAAGCACTTAAACAGTATCGCTATGAAAGATGAATTCGATCGTACTGTATAAACATATAAATATACACGTGCACTCAAGTGGACGGAGCGCCTTGTGTTTACGAGCAACTGCATGCTGGTCATCTTAAGCCCAACATCCCAGCAAGAGCCAGGGTTATAACTTCAACTTCTCCAAACCGCACGATTCATCATCGTGCCAGACAACGCACGCAGAGGCCATACATAAAACGCTGGGGATCGAGAACGATCTCCACGATTCCAACAATTCGGTCCCTAAATCGGACAGGCTTAACAAGCAAATTAATTAAATTGCAAATCCTCTCCCGCACAAAATCGGGCCTTCAGAATCCTCTTTTCCACTGACCACTGCATAGCGCATTAAAACAGTGGGATGGGCGCTGCGGTCGCAAATCTCTTGACCAGGGGCAGCGTGCAGGGCCATGGCATTGTTGGGGATTTAGCCGAGTTGGACTTTTCATTTCCCAATAACACGACAGGCACGCAGATGGGCCAAGAGGAGCCGGGGGTGAGACAAAGGACCTCTTGACCCAGGCTTGTAATGCTGTGCGCCTCCGAAGGGCCAATAAACACCAACAACAACAACGGCGACGGAGAGTGCACGTGCGTCGGATGCGTCCAAAGCTAATGCGATGATGGACAACTGGAACCAATGGATGTACGGGCGCATTTTTCAGGTGTTAAAAGGGTTGGCGTTTACCCCTTTGAAAACGGATCGCGGCGGATCCCGCCGAACACGTGTTCTAGAAAACAATGAATTCTCTGCGCTACGCCCGGGCCACGGTCAAATTCATTAAACACTGCCAATAAAACATCCGCATTAATTAGAAATTCTCGTCAAAGTGCATGGCAGGCATGCAACAGAGGCTGATATATCCAGATTTGGCGATGGGAATTTGCATGCAACGCGCATGATTATGATTAGCAGTGCGTGTGATAAGCTTTAATAGTATTATGACACTAGAGTGCACGCAACGAGTGTATAAAAACATGCAATAATAATCCGAAAAAAAAGGCATTATCGGGAACGCTCAAATTTATTGTGAGAAGAATTTGAAGATATACTGCATGCTTGTATTTTTCAATGGATGCACCTATACTTGTAGTCTGCCTTCATAGTGCGAAATCTAATTAAGGTTTCTTACCAAGCAGAACTCAACAATCGTTTGCAACGACGAGTTCAGCTTTTCTTATTCCAAATCGATGTTGCGCATAACCAAACGGAAAATTCAGCACGCACTAACCACACTAATTCCGAAAAACACTGTTTTCCATGTTTTAATTTGAATTGCATCCATGGAGCTATACAGTACGTGGGGTGACTGATGGACACTAACAATTTTCAAGTCAACGGCTTTTGCATTGGAGTTAGGAAGTTTTAGTAGCCTGTTCGAATGGTGCTTTTGATTGGCAAAATCGAATTTAACAGATTTCTAAAATCGTTTTACCAAGAAAAGATACCCGTACTTTTATAAAAACTTTGTAATTGTATACAACATGCTCCGAATTCACGCGAAGTTTGTCTATGGCATTTTTTTTAGTTTTTGAGACCATGTATCTAACAATCGTGCACTGATATGACATATTTAATACTTTCGTTCTCAGAAGCAATTTGTATCACAGCTGACATTTATTGGTCAGGTCAGCCAATCGCAACGAGTTCTTTCCTATATGCTGCTAATGAAATTTTCTAGGTAAGCATTATGGCAACACAGATAAGATCAACTGAAAGCAATTTGTGAAACGCCTATGAAATAAACTGCATCTTTCAGAAAAAAAGAATAGCTGAACAATTCATTTTGTCTTGTCTTCATCGAGAATAGTGTGTACGTTTCTGCAAAATCTAATAACGCAAAGAACGCATATAACAAATTTTGAAACGAAGCATTGAGATATGGATCTTTATATGAACAACGCCTATTGTTTGAAAAGAACAGAACATTTTGACAATTTCATTTAGGATGATATACATTTAAAACTGACATCTTATAGGTTAACGAGAATCAGCAAAGACGCCAATAAAAAGTAAAACGAAATTTATACATGCGTGCCAAAATCAAATCTTACATTACGTTGTAAATTATTATACATGTATGAAATTAATAAACAAAATGACCACACGTTGAAAAACCTTTCGTGTTATCGAAAGAATCTTAACCGAGTCCGGTTTTTCTGAGGTATAATTGCACCGGCACGTGCACAAACGAGTCAGTAAATATATATATTGTTACATGTACCACGTACTCCCTATTTCCCAGACTATTTTTTGCTAGAAAATACGTCTATAAACACATCAAGATGTTGACAAATATTAAAAGAGAAGTATTTCCCTTTTCCCCAAATGCGTTTTTTTGTGGCGCGATTCTAATTATCTTTAAGGGATCCCAAATGGTTCAATGACAGCGCGGGAGCCAAAAAGACAGGTCGTACGTTCCCTATTAGACTTTTAAGAGGAAAAAATAAACAACAAATAAACAAAATGAAGGATGATGCACGACATCCATCTGGATCTATTAATACGAATTTCTGTCAACTAAGAAGGCAGCTTGGGGGGCTAATGAATTAGCAAACTCCATTATCACTCCTTTATTTAGAAGGCAGAGATATGAGCAGCGTGTTGATAAATTATGCCCCAGCCAGAAGAGATAACGTGAAATGAGATTGGTGGTGAAAAAATTAGTTAAAATAGCAATAAATATAAAACCTGTCTTAGAAGAAGAGCACGCAAATGTGCGTGCATGCTAATTTGAGGTTTTCAAATACCTCGAAGTGAATTCTATAACAGTACAGGCTCGAACAAGAGGACGTTGAGAATGTTGCCAATTTCACTAAAGTAACCATAAGAACGCCATTGACTAAATTAGGAAGCAACAAACTGAATTTTGATCGTTCCCACTCATTGGTGAGATTTATTGGTTTGTTTTTGTACTGTAGAACTTCGAGACGTCAAATCGATTTCTGCCCCTGAGTTTTCCTTGGACGTCAACAGAAATCTGATATTCGTTTATTCACCACTTTTGCTATTCTATGAACTCAAATTTCAACCTTCAAATCGAGCTATATCACAGAAGCAATCATTTTGGCCCTAGTCGAAATTTCCCAGTTTCCGCTATAGCTTCCGGTTAATTGGCTGATGGGTAATTCTCCATAGCCAATATTTTGAAAGCCCTCGTTGCTAAGCGAAGTTCGTGTTACACAACTTACGTAATGTGATCACAACTGGTCGATTATGACGCAATTGGTCAACGTGGAAGTATAATATAAGGGAAACTGGTGCTACGACAGCAACTACATGTATACATATACTTGTATATACACTGTGCAGTTCGTGTGTTACATACGGTATATTGTTGGTAAAAGTTTCTTGATTTTTTTTCATATAATTTTAGGGTGAATGGACATAATTGAAACTTGAAAATTGTGCCGATTTAAAATCGCATTCTGCATAAAATAGCGTCCATGTATAGCAAAAGCTATTTATATTCTGAAAGCCACCCCATTCCACCCCGTGAAATACACCTCTCATGGAAAATGCTGCTATAATAGCCTAAATTTGAAACGAATTTTCATTGAAAGAAAACGGTTTTAGGAGAAAAAACCACCAACCTATTCATTCGTTGCATTGCTCCCTCGCATGCACATGTCCTATCACAAAATCGAGATAAGGACCTAGAATTATCCAGGCACTTCAAACGTCTCATTTGCATGTCAACTAATACACGCCATATTCAGATTCAATATAACTATAGGTTCCGTACAATAAGCGATGATTGTACATGACACGCCGAGCGAAGTAGACTATAGCCTATACATGTAGAATTCAGCTGGTTCTTTTACAGCAGTAACCAAAAAAAAACGAAAAGTGCGGAAAACAGATTTTATATATAAATAAAAATCACTTGGAAAAAAATTCGTAACTCGAGTTTTTGCACAGCAAACATTGGCGCACGCAACCTTAAGGTTAAAACCAGAGAATAGAAAAAGAATATTCATAGCTATCACTTTACATAACATATGAACACTTCCAAAATATGTTATGCGATTGATGCAGAAATTTAAAAAAAAAAAACGAAAAGTGTGGAAAAAATAGCTTTTATAAACAGCTGTATAAATAAAAATTACATGGAAAAAATTTCGTAGTACAAGTTTTTGCACAGCAAACATTTGGCGCAAGCAACCTTAAGGTTAAAACCAGAGAATTGAAAAAGAATATTCATAGCTATATATAATCACTTTAAATAGTCGTGAACACTTCCAAAATACTTGTATGTTATGCGATTGATGCAGAAATTTTTTTAAAAAAAACGAAAAGTGTGAAAAAACAAACAGATTTTATATATATATACTGTATAAATAAAAATTACATGGAAAACATTTCGTATGCATTACGAATTTTTAAACAGCAAACTTTGGCGAACGCAACCTTAATGTTAAAACCAGAGAATTGAAAAATGAATATTCATAGCTAATCACTTTAAATATAGTTATGAACACTTCTAAAGTATGTTTATGCAATTGATTTGACTTGTTTACTCCTTTCCTGATGCAGAAATCCGAAATGAAGTTTCGCAAAACTGCCGCCAGGGAAGTGGTGCCTCCGCGGCAGAAAACGTATTCTGAAGCTTGCAAAGAACTCTGTCACAATCATGAAAGAAGCAAAAAGCCAGAATTCGTATTAAGCGATTATGATCGTGTGAAACCCTGATAAAAGCGATCGAGATCATAATCGGTTTAATGATTATAACCAATCTATAGTGATCGAATTAACGATCAAAAAAACTTATCGCAACCCAAGAAAAAAACTGTCAAACTTCTGACACGTTGGAAAACGTGACGGCTCATGTATCATTTTTTTTGTACAAATTTCTCTACACAGCAGCGCATGGGGAAAAAATCTGTCAAACGCGACAATATAAGTAACACTGAGAATTAGGGTAAGTTCCAAAAAATGAAAATATATAGCATCCATGGGCAGCTGTCCAAGGATCCCTTTTCCACCATGCAGGGCGCACGGATGATATATGGGAAGTGATTGCTGAACGGTCCATACCCCTTTATTATTTGGAGGGGAAAAGTAATGGGTTCGGTTCCGTAAGGGTAAATCCCGCGATACAAGGGAACCATATGGCACTTCGATATCCGTTATATTGTCTTCATCTTGGGCATTTCGAGCCCGTGTCTCAACTGCGCGTGATGGCTCTATCCGAGCCCGGGGCTTTTAAAATGGGGCTTTTATTTTGGAGGGGTAAAGGGGTGCACCACCGGTGAATTATAGACTCCAAACATTGCGGGTTGGAGGGCGGCAACGTCACGAGGGCAAATCCGGGCCACCCGAACCACACCTCGCCGAGAGAGGGAGCCAAAAGTTATGATTTATGCCGACGAAACCTGTGGGGGTTATTGTGCCCCACGCTACCGTGGGTGGGGGGGAGAGACCGTGATTGGAACCGGGGCTTACAAAGAAATTTACATGTCGTCAAACAGCCCAATGAGCTTAAACAAAAACGGCAACAAAGGGGGCGATTGGGCCATTACAACACGCATTTTGGAGTGGAACCCCTTTGTCGTCCACCTTGAATGGAAGCTCATGCAGGAGGCGAGCACTTTCTTCGGAGGACCCGTTCGGCTCTGGATCGTAAATTTCGGATGATAAAAAAGCGGCCCTGTTCTGGCCGTGCCAATGAAACGTGCCTTCCCCAAAAACGCGCCTTGTGTAACATCCGCGTTTTATGGAGCGTGGCAAAATAACACGTTAAAGATTAACTAGGTTGTATGGACACCGATTTCATGGCGATTTCCCCTTCGCCAGCCCCCTCCATCTCCTCTTTAACCGTGCATCACCAAAATTATACAACGGGCAACCCTTCCAGAACTCCGCAGAGCCCAGCTCGGAAGTATTTGACATCGAGCATCGTGATTGGCCGTTTCAAACTTTTTCCAACTTTTTTTCAATCCAACAAGTTTTGGGAGCTTATACTTGTTGTTCATCTATTATTATTTTTGTTAAACCTTGGAGGTAGGATTTAACATTATTACCCGTGCTGTCGTTCCCGACCCTAGGAGACTACATACAAAAACTTTCTCCATCACTCCATGTTTTCCCGTGGATCACTGCTTTCAGAAGCTAGGCGCTCATGTTGGTATGTCAGCTTTGATGATGTCGAGCCAACATGTTCTTTGTATTCCTTTTCTACTTATTTTTTTCTTCCATTACCTCCGCTGACCATTCCAAGCATCATTGGTTGATTCAATTTAATGGCACGCATGCATGGCATGGCCAAAGTAAAGGAATAGGATTTATTTAAAAACGCATTCAGCGCAGCACATCGCCCAATTTGCATTGCTGGTCCTGTCGATATAGCTAGGTGAAGGGTCAATCGGTGGCCTGTTCTATCGGATAAGATTCAACAGTCATAACGACGATCATTTCGCGTACGGTATATGGTATAACTGTTCTTTAGGGATTATGTTTTCTCCTCACCCTGCACCAGCACGTGTTCGCTGGTAGCAGGG
>JAQGAO010004265.1:0-15459 GCA_034697705.1 Ommatoiulus sabulosus
GTATGAACTGATAATTAAGTTAAAACTGATGTTGGAATTTAAAATTATAGTAACTGGCTGAGAGATGAATGATGCTTGAAATAAAATCATTAAAAATGATAAATTGACGTAACTTAAATGAATTAGCTATAATCGCAGCAAAGAATGCCACGTACATGTACAGTAAGTGGAAATCCTTACCCGGCCAAATCGATAAATCGAATGTAATAATTAAGTATGTAAAATTGCAGTACTTTTGATTAGCACTGAGGGTACAGTAGTACTCTAGTCGCACAAAATAATGCATTCTAGTTTGTAGTGGGTGGCAATTAAAAGTGGGGAGTGGAGAAACTTGTAGATCTCATAAATACGGAAACAAAGCCACGTCTTGCCAAAAATTGCTCCTCGGTGCTAATCATATGATCGAGGTTTATCCAATGAGAGCACGTGATATTATTTACCGTAAACAATTTGTTTACAGTCGCCCGTGCGCCTCACGTCAGCGAACCCCGTCGTTTACGAAAAGAACCAGGAGGGTTCGCCATTTTTAGGGGGTGAACTGATGTTGGCGCTGTCAATGCCAATGATCCAATTATCTGAGGAATAATCTCGTGTTTTGGCGCGCGGATAAAGCTGACGAGCACTCGCAAATTATATCCCCCATTTTCGCATTTTGAAGAAAGCGTGGCTCGGTGAAAGAAAGAAAGAAAGAATAACGGCCTGGACGATTCTCGGGTCCCGTACCCTCGCGCATGCTTAGGCCTAGAAGCCAGGTAGCGGTCCCTCAGCGCCCGACCCCTCCATCGGTAAGTACATTATATCAACGAACTCATTTTAGCATATTACCAAATGTAGTCGGAAGTTGGCACCGAACGACGTCCCGATAAACTCGCTTCAAAGCCCTACTCGTACTGGATAGAAGTTGGAAAGAGTGCTTCCCCTAAAAGAAGCTGCCATTGGACGCCAACGCTTGACCCACATAAGCATTTTTATTTGAATACAATGAAAGGGTTTTACATAAGCGATCATTTGGCCTCTCGAGTGCTAATCTGTTTTGAGAGTCGTGAATGTGAAGATATCTCGTACTCTACCGAGGTAAGAATGGCGATCAAAGTGATTATGTTCCCGTATATATTTCATGTGCATGTTAATGCAATCATGATGGACGACGTTCGAATGAAAGAACAACAAAAGATGGCCCGCTGGCTCGATCGCCTCCGCGTTTTCAAAATTCATTCAATTAGAGCTGGAGTATTTGTTCTTTGTTAAAGTTGATGATTGGAAATGACGAAATTTAAGGGATTGGCACACACGCTATCCTGACTCTAATTTTAAATATAATCTGATCATCATCCACCCACAGTTAGCTCCCCCATTTTTTTTTTCCTACGGTTTTGCGCACTACCGAATAAGGATCTTTCCTGCGTATTTAACCCTGATTTAACTTTGAACAGTGCTCATGTATGACGTTATTGTATATCACGCTGGCATTAATTAGTAGTTTAATATTATATTTCCTGGTTTTATCTCCTGGTTTTTATCGAGGTGAAGCGTGGTGCTTTAGGTTAATGTGCTTCAATTAATGGCTGGAGTAATAAGCGCGGTATACAGTATATTACGTATACTGTGGTAATACTAGTGGCTATGGTTTAAGCTTTTACACGCGTCCAGGCACCTTGCAAATAAGTTGGTGTAGCGCATTACTCATGTTCAAAAATTTGTCTACTCTTTATCTTCTCATTTTAAATTGTCGACAGATTTTAGAGCAAAACGTCACGGAGGAGGGACTTGTCTATACATGTATAAGCTAGTCCATATTATGAAATATGTTGGGCATATAAAGTGGCAAAGAGTAATTCTGGGTATAAAATTATCTTGATGATGAAATTAAGATTCCTCCTTGTCATCATTATACTCGAAATAGCTTACATCATACGAGAAAATCCGTATGTCTAGCCTATTACCTCTTCAAAAAATGTAATTTGTTGAACTTTGCTCGTAAACTTTTATTATGACAAGCAAAACGGAATCGTATTTTACTTGGCTGATTCTAAAAAAGACACCTAAAAGGATACTTTGGGATGGAGGAGCCTGGGAGATATTTCATACGTGAAACTACGTACCTTACTTTTAGATTCTTAGATTTTAATTTTATTGTTACATCTGTTAAAGAAAAATAATGGAAAACTGAAAATTTGAGCAACCAATATGGCACCTGTAGATGCAACTTATATGCATTGAGGGAAAAATTATTTGTTTGTATAGTTATTTACAGGATTTGCATTTTTGACGTTTTTCACTGATTTTCACGCATGTTCAAATTTGCAGGTAGACTAGACATTGAGAGGTGATGCCCAATAGCGACAAAAGTAATGAGAATAGTCCAAGAGGAGATAAGCGCAATTGTGAAGATACTTTTCTCGAAGAGAGGTAGGAGCCTTTTTTTCAGCTCTTTTTCAACTTTTTTTTGCTGAAGGGCTTTGAATACTTTATACGAAACTATAGGTGTAATTTTAAAATTGGTGGTTGCGAACAAAAAGCTAACTCATCATAGATGCTTCACTTACTCTACTGATCCATCTCAACCTGTTTTTATTTAATTTTGTATTCCATTGCACTTGCACGACTGTTGACATCATAATTTTTATTAGATTGCACTTGTATCACTAAGATAATGTCATTGCTTCACTAAATTCTTCAGCACTGATAGTACACTCTCCTGATGATGATATTTTGTTTAACCTAGCTTTAATTTTTCATAATGTAGGGCAGCGAGTGAATCGGATTTAGAATCTGTAAGTGGACCTAAACGCATCCATATTGATGACAAGGCTGTACCAATTGTAGACATGGATCAACCAGCAGATCTCAGTATGAAGTAAGTAAACCCAAAGAAATATTTTATGAGAAGATGACAGAACAGTTGCACTTCAAATTGTCATCTTGTTCGAGCTAAAGAGCAATTTTACTCGGTAACTTTTGTAAAAACCATTCTTTTCTTACTTTTAAGGAAAGAAAGGCGAGACCCTTATGAATCTGGTGGAAATTCAAGTAGAAATTTGAATTCTTCAGCTTCGAGGACTGCTAATGATTGGTGGAATGCAGATAAGGATTTAAGTGATGCGGATAATAATACAGAGGGAGTTGCTCTGGACTTGGCAAGCAGAGGCCCCAATCGGTCCTTGTCCATACCCACTGAGGATAGAGAAGAGAATTCTGACAATGAAATAATAGTGTTATCAGATGAAGATGCTCCCAAGATAAATGGTCACGTCAATGGCTTTACTGGGAATGACGATGGCAGTTCAAATGGGAAAATTTGCGGATATCAAGAACTGAAGGAAATGAGCCCAGAGGAATTAGCGAGACGAGAACACCTAATAAGCAAACTGAAAGAAAACTTACGCAGCGAAGAAATGAAGCTCGTTCTTCTGAAGAAATTGCAACTGAGTCATCAGATGAAGGAAAATATTGTTGTCCCGCCGCATTCTAGCAAAATGTCTTCAAATAACAATTCTAGAGGATCTGTAAATTCTCCACTCTCCCTGCCTCCACCATTGGTCCGTGGAAGTCATGGATCAATGTCAAAGACATCCATGCAGAATTCACAGGGAATTATGGTACCTCCATTGGTAAGTAATAGTTTAACCAGTAAAGTAATTTTCCCGTATAGAATGCTCATTATGAGCCGATTTTTAAGGCTTTCTTTCCACTATGGTTTTGTATTATCATTCTTAATTTGTTAAACACACTTTGAAAATTAAAGTTTACGAGGGTATCAGTTCCTCCGTGGTCAAATCATTTTACGTAAAGGAAAGCTGCGATTGTTTGTCAGGCAATCGTCGTTATCATTGTCAGCATCCATAATTTTAATAAAATATCGATGTTATAGGTTCGGCCCCACACATCTCATGGACCACCCCCTCTAGTTATGACACCGAGGATGTCTAGTAGTTCTTCGTCTCTCCCTACAAATGTTATGCTCCAACAAGGGATGATGCGTACCCCCAATATGGGAGGTCGCATTCCAGTGACCACTCCACCGAATGTTGTGCTGGGTTATCAGATGCAGACTCAGTCTCAGGTGAGTAAGATTTGAGAAATTGTGTCGATGTTTTTGCAGAGTTATACCATTCATGTTGTAACATGCTATCAAATTTTAGTAAATCCGCTAATTCCTTAATGTCTTAACAATCTTTTTTCTCATTTTTTAATGGAATTTTATTCAGTAATTTATTTTAGTTTATTAATTAAAATATTTTACGCGTCTTCCTTTCTTATGGATAAAAAAATTAAGAATAAATATCTTAAACTTTTATGATATTGTTTGTAATCTTTATAATCTTCAAATTTGTTTTTGTCTAACTTAAAAAAAGTGAAGTTTTTGTGATTTAAAAAAACAAATTATTTTCAACAGTAATCCTTAATTTGATATAATCTCCATTAATCGGATAGGGAAACAAAAAACATTTAAATTTGGAATTTTGATGATCTCCGTTTGAACGTCTAATAGTAAATAACGTTAATTCCATTCAACATCGTTTAAGTTTATTTTTGTAGCTATAAATCATGGTTTTTAAAGTGCATCTACATTATAAGCGATGGTTTTTCATGTGGACTTTTTTTTTACTTATTGCTGTTTAAAAATTAATTTTTCATAAACTTTCAATTTTTCTTTCAGATGCAAATGGGTTCACATTCTACAAATTCATCACCTTCATTGTCACAGTCCCAGCAGCCTCAGAGTGAACGCGTGAACAACCAAACTCCGGCTCAGAGACAGGCTGCTGCAAAATTAGCTTTGCGAAAGCAGTTGGAGAAAACCCTTCTTCAGATTCCACCTCCAAAGCCCCCTCATCCTGAAATGCATTTTGTACCAAATCCTTTAAATACAGAATTCATTTATTTGGTTGGACTAGAAGCAATTGTGAATTTTATAACCGAAGGAGAGATGCAGAAGGAAGATGATGTACCCAAGCCTTTCAACTGCATCCAGTGTTTGACAGACTTCACCCCTGTGTGGAAATGGGAAAATACGAAAAAAGGAACTGTCATCTGTGAGCAATGCGTTACTTCTAACATCAAGAAAGCCCTGAAGGCTGAACATACAAATAGGCTTAAGACTGCATTTGTGAAGGCTTTGCAGCAGGAACAGGAAATTGAACAGCGCATGTCACAAGTTAGTTCATCTCCTCCAATGCCTGCCCCCTCACATGCCCCATCTCCGAGAACGTCATCACCGTCTCTGCTTCAGATGTCCAAGCTAAACGAGACTCCTCGTCAGTCCCACTCTGCAGCTGCAGTGGCTTCCGCTAATTTGAACGCCGCTCATCAGCAACTTCTTCGTCTTCCCCAGCATCAGCCTCTTCCGGCACACATGTTGTCACCCCTCAGTCCATTTCTGGCGCAAGCTTATCAGTACCAAGTTATGGGCAAGAATCCCATGACCACTTCAGATTTGCAGCGTCAGTACCTTCTAGACATGATTCCGTCACGCTCACTCCCTCAGGGCACCATCAACTGGAAAACATGACATCATCCCGAGGTCCCACTTGCACCTGGATACAACTGGGACGCTGTTGCAGCTCACTGCGGGCTACGACAGCTTCATAACTCTCCATAAAGCTGCTCTAGGAGCCGGTGCCCTGCGTAATGCAATGGCAGTAAGGCTTTTGGTTATAAAATGTGACCTTCCTAATGCCAGGCAATGTATTTGGAGCAATTTGACCAGCACTTGCAGTACTTTATCCTACCCAGTAGTGGAATGCGAGATGCACGTTTATGCGGAGCACTAAAACAGGTATCAGATTCAAGTTTTTTTCGTACGGTTCAGTAGCTGTAAAACGTTCAAAAACAAACAAAGCTTATGTCTTGATCGGAAGCACGTGGTGTTTGGAGACCTTGCAATTTTACTAATGGTTCTTATGGGCTTGTGGCCAGTTGTCATTTGTGAAACCTTTCAAACCAGAAATAAATTATGTATTCGAACTGAAATTATTGGGCTGGGATGGGTTTAACTTTTGATTTTTATTTTACCCAAAATACAATTGGGTAAGAACTAGTTGATATGCATTCATCGTTTTCCGAATGATGCCGATTCATTAATTTTTCACAAAACCAGCCGCGACCAGGGTTAGATTTTTTTGCTGCTTTAAAGTACCGAATTTGAAATCAATTGATTAATTTTTAATCAAAGTTCTCTCGTGATAACACAAGCCGTTGGAAATGATTTAGTTAAAGTTTTAGAATTTCTCTGGTACCTATTTTTTTTCGGGATTTTCTGCTTGTTATTGGGAGTTGATCAGTTAATCTTGTCATGTGCAAACCACCCAATTACCAGCCTTGTTTATTACGTTCAATTCAAGAAGATGCTTATATGATCTTATTCTGATTTCACGTCATACGGTATATGCACAATGTCCTTTTTTAAGTTTGGTGGTATGCATTTCCAAGCATGCGTAAAATATTCGAATTAAAACTTCATCAATAATAATAAAAAATAAATTAATGCGAGATTTTTAAGTAACCACCACCAAATATTTCTTCCAATTAAAGATCAATGCTTTAGTATTTAACATTCCTTTTTTCATTATGCTATTTCAAACGATTTTAGATAGCCATTTAGTAATCATAAATGTGCAAGAAATGCCTATTCTAAACTGTTGCTGTAATTCGAATATTTAGCATATGCTTGAAAAGACTCCAACATTACCCCTATTAAGGTCAGTTTTTGAAAAGCTATATTTTTGATAACTTGGTTATTTGAATCTTTTATTTTAAGATTTTCAACATGATTCGACTAACCATTTTTGCATATGATGTATTTGCTTTCTGTTAGAAGTCAGCTGGTTATCCGGTGTGGATTTTTAATTGGAAGTATACAAATTTAAAATTTGAACATTGGACAATTTGAAATGTCTAAAACGTGAACCAATCTAGATATCTGCCTCTTAGTAGAAATTATGTTATGTAGTATGTTCGCATTCTAAGCATCCCTGACAATATTATTTCAAAGGTTGCATCTATTTGCATTCGGACGAATGGCCAGTTTTCACGAAAGATGTTAATGGGGTAAATAAACCTTGGCAATAATGCCATGATGTTTGCTACATCATGAAGTGACTTGAAGTATGATCCTGGTAATCTTGCCTCAAGCATACACGAATATATTTGAAAAGTTACATTAAGGATTGCATTTATTTGGCATAAAGATAGTTTGCTTATTTTTTTGCATTTCATGGATCAATATCCACGATGCCATAAATTCACGTTTTCGAGTATGATTATTAGGATCATAATTAAAATCGTGCCATGACATGCAAGAAAATGTTTGACCTTTTCTCCCGCGATGTATAATAAACATCTTGCCATAGTGATTTGGTGCTCAAAAGTGATTCAGGTATTGAGCCAAAATGCAGTGGCATTAGTTAGACTTAGTTTTCTTGTGTTATGAATTTTTTAATTAGGCATTGAAGTTCCGAGGCAGTGTAAAAGTGAGCATTGTGTACAATGTGTGTGTACTGTTAAACAACTATTTACAATGGGATTTTCTAGGGAACCTCCTGTTTCAAATCTTTAAATACAAATTAAGAACTTCCTTATGGCAAAGTTAAGTAATTGCCAAAATGTAATTGAAAATAATTCGTACGTTGTCTACATCGTAGACTTTGTCCTACCGAAACTTTAAATACTCATTTATTAACCACAGTTCCAACCTTGCATTGATTTAAAGTAATGTTTTAAATACCAAAATACCTGATTTGGTGCCTGCTCGTTTAGTGGATAAATAGTAAGCATTTAGAAGAAATCTACTAGGTTTTAATCACATTTTAACCTTTTCCTGTGTATATGTGCTTCGCACTTAACGCGTCTATACAAAATGGTCGCTGACGGACAATCGTTTTGAAGCCCTTAAACAAGTTTTATAATTTATATCAAAGTGATAATCGTGAGTTTTCTTTTGAACTTTTGAGCGAATCGAAACTTTGAAAGAATTAGAAAGTCACATGCTTTGATGAAGTGTTTGTGATTAGTTTTTATATTCAACTAAGAATTCATGTACAAATTAGGCTATTCATTATGTGTAGTTTAGATTGAGGACTTTTAAGGGACTAAAGTCTATGCCTTGTTTATTTCCATAATTGCCCTCTTTATTGCAGTATCTTTTCTGATGTTTCATGTTTAACTGCTCTCACTGTAATGAAGTTTGGTGGGGTCATGGTTAATTCAAATATGCAGCAAAAAGCTAATATATTAAGTAATTTCTTCCTCAGTAATAGTGTCCAACCAACCCAAATTTTATTTATTAATTTCGTTTAATCACTTTGCTGTGTTAAATTTTGCCCCACAAATGTCTGATTTGGATTAACATTTTAATCCTTTTTAAAAGTGCTATCTCGTCCTTAATTTGTGAGTTTGGTATATTGCTTTCATCCGTGGAAGATTGGCAGCTAATTACTGTTAATTCAGCAATTGAGTTTCTCGAGTAAATACTGACATTTTTAACCAAGTGCAAACTTTTGAATAAACTCAAATTTCCCTAAATTGTACACCAGCAAGAATGATAATAATTTCAGTTGTTCTAAAGTTTAATCGGAGTGAAAAATCTTGGAAAGTCTATTCCAGATCATATTGTTGAAATTGATTTAATAACATTTTATTAGAACTCTTGGATATTGATTAATCCATCCTCAAACGTTTAAATATAAAATTTTGATAGCAAATTCTACTACATCTTCCATTGATTTAAGTAACTTACCACAACCTAAATACGTAATTGCACTACGGGGTTTCACCCAATGAATCCTAAACTTGAGAGATTTTTATGATGTTTCTAAAGATACATATTTTGATTTTAACAAAACTGTTCAGTCACAAAATGAATGGCTAAGCTGTTTTGCTAAAAGCTTGCCCTTTTAATGACTTCCTGCTACTTGATGTCATGATTCAATTTTAAAGAGTTGCATGGTTATTCTGTTTAACTTTTTGCATATGTGAAAAATTATTACAAATATGGGATAATAAAGTTTAAAATTACACTGTATTAGGTAAATATTTTTATTGAAAAAAGGCGTAAATGCAATTTGTACAAAAATTGACTACAAAGGATGGTTTATTTTTCATGTGTTTTCTTTTTTCTTCTCAGGGCCCGTTTGTTTGTTGAGGAAGACTTTAAAAGATTCATACTCTCTCTTCTCCTCTAAATCTGAAAATTAAGAATGGAAAACATTAACTAGACAGCTAATACTATATCTTATGCCCATGTTACTTGAAATAAGACCTCTTAACATACCTTCTTCATCCGCAGATTTTAGTTCTTCATCTGAAGTATCATCATCATCATCGCTCTCACCAGAACGTAAGAAAATTTCTCTATCTCCAGAAATTGGCATACTCGTAACTAGATTTAGTATGACAAAATCAATTTTAATTAGGTTTTCGCCACAGTTTCAATGTTTTAAATATTGTTCAATTACCAAGTGGATCTTTCGCAATTTCCTCGCCTTCACCAATGTCTGTCTGCAATTTTTCTAGTTTCTTTTGCAATTCTGTTTCCTCAGCAACTTCCTATTAAATATTAATTTAAAATGGAGTTTTAAAAGTACCTAAATTCACGATTATACTTTTGTAACCTTTTCTCGCATGAGTCGCTCGTATTCTGGTTTGTAGTCCCTTTAAAAGATAATTGCATTATAGCGAATTTTATACAACAGCCCATAACAATGTAACTCGTAGAGGAATGAATCATACTTTTCGTATTCAATTTCAGCCTCGGAAACTGCTGTGAAGAATTCATCTATCCCTGTGCCTGAAACAGCAGAAACGCCAACAGTTTTCAGGCCATTGTAAAATTCATCCAACACCAAGCTCATGGACCTTGTGAGATTTGAAACGTGTGATGTCTCTGCTTCTAGAGCTTCATGAAAAGCTTCAAAATCGGTCATCCATTCAACTGCAAAGGTATGTTCAACTACATCTGTCTGAAAAACAAATTCGGTGTCTGATATCTCGTTGTAGAATATGGGAAAGTTCATTAGTTCGCATCAACCTTTAGCTTGTTCAGTTGAATGAATTTTAAATGAGGACAACGTTTTTGCAATGATATTATAGTAATTTAAAAAAAAAAACATTAATCACCTTGTTCATAACGACGATAAATGGCAATTTCATTTTATACAGTATGCTACAAGCGTATAACATATTTGACATAAAAGTAACAGGATTCACACTGCGAACTGTGTCCATCACATAAATTACAACAGTTGGAAATGCAGATGCCTAAAAACGAAAAAAAAAACGTTTTTAATATTATCATTGTATCTGCAGCTTAAAATCTTAAGAAAAATATTTACCAAAGCTTCTGTAATGATAGTCCCTGAAGCTGACCAAGTAAACACTTCAATTTGTCCCGGGGTATCAAAAATAACATATCTATATCACAGAGCATCGTATTAATAACAAATATGGATACCGACGAGTTTTCGTAAAGGAGCATATTTTAATTTGAGGACACCCAACCGGTTTACACTAATTGGATACTCCAAGTACTACTAACTTGAATTCTGATTTCCTTTTATCTATGTACTTCATCACCTATAAAAACAAATGAGCAAAGTCAACCATCATGCTCTTATTAACATCATAAACAGGTATATATTAGAAACGTACATCACCAAATCGTGTGGCAAACAAGTTTAGAGAAGTGACAATTCCACCATTAGGTCCCAAGGAATACTGTTTCATGACTTCTTTGTATTTTACTGTATCCCTAATATCTACATACTCAATCGCCATTTATAAATTAATAACAGGTTGATAACTGCAGGTTAACAGTGAAATATAGCCTAATTATTCCACATTAAAGCTCACCGATGTTAACTGGAAATGGCACATCATAACACGCCGGATCTAAGTTGACCACATAGGGCGGTTCTTTTTTTGCATGTAAATGCGCAGTTATTCGCTAAAGATGAAATAAAGACGTATTAGGCTAAAAATTAATCAATTTCGAGCATTACAGAAAAGATCTTTCAAGGCATACACGTCCGTACCACTGTTGCTCTCAGATTTTTAAACTCAAGCATAGCTATCTCATAATACCACCTAACCAACTTTGAGCTTCACTTCAGTTTTGGCTCATTTGAGATCGACCAACTTACAGCTGATATTAAAGACCGGCCGTGGTACGTACAAAGTTGAATTTTGGGGTATTTAGACAGAACTATAGCTTGGGAAATCGACATTAGCATTCGTGAAATCATGTTCGTGTTCAAAAATAAGGCATTGAGGTCGACATATTTAATTTCCTTGTTATAATTTTCAACACGTGTCTTGAAGCTTCTGTCAAGTAAGTCTCGCTTTATTTACCTGGACGAATGAGGTTTTTCCTGCCCCTGCCATCCCTAATACAATTAAGCAAACTGGTAAAGTCGAACTTGAAGCTGTTGCTTGTTCCTGATCTTCATGCAGCATATTTGAGCTACAGGATTCGTTAACTTCCATTTTACAGATATTTATTGCCTTTGCTGCAAAAAAATAATAGTAATTGTCAAGCTTATAAAAGCCCATTTCATAATATAAACGCGAATTTACCTT
Source organism: Ommatoiulus sabulosus (assembly GCA_034697705.1). Taxonomy (NCBI): domain Eukaryota; kingdom Metazoa; phylum Arthropoda; class Diplopoda; order Julida; family Julidae; genus Ommatoiulus; species Ommatoiulus sabulosus. The sequence continues at coordinate 11,575 of JAQGAO010004265.1, forward strand.
TAAACTACGACTCAAAACGCACGCTTTCTTGACTTGGCCTTGAATTCCTGATGGAAATTGTTTTGAACTGGTGCATTATGGGAGTATTTCAAGGGGACCAACCTCGATGTCGTATTTTTCATAAGGTTTGACCTTGAATAATTTTACCTTTAATTTTAGTTTAATTAGTTTTAAAATGCAGAAAATTGCAGTAAGCTCACTTAATAATAAATAATAATATATCTATGTTGATTTTGTATGAATTTGATGATTTTTATAAATTAATTTATTGTTGGTGATTAAGACTTTGCGACTTGTCATATTGGAGAACAAATCCGCGTGTTTTGTGTCAAGTAAAAGTGGCCAGATTTGAATTAATTCAGCAATTTACATTTTCTTAAATTCGGAGGCGCAGTATGTTCGGAGGTCCCGTTTCAAAGGACAAGTTACCATTCAGTTTAGTCACCAAAGTATAAGTCGTGAATTGTGCTGTTAGGCATTGGTAAGTGACCTTATTTTAGTATCGCATGCATGCATGTACATACTATATATACATGTACGTGCATGAACTTCCTTGAAATTGTCCGAAATTCGGGAAAATTCAATGACTATACATGTATGCTTCATTACATTTTAATTTATGAGTGTAATTAGCATATGGGAAATATAAAACCGCAAACTCTTTGAGCTTAGAAAAGGTGATTTGGCGTGTTTCTTCCAAAACATGGCAGTTTTACAGAGAAGCTTGCCATATAGCTTTCCCCAACTTTTCTCATTAATTAGCAAGGCATTAATTTCTACAAATACATGCCACGATCACAGATTCGTAATTAATAATACCATTAATTTTGTTAATAAATATTGATTTATTTACAGCGCCAATAATATGTAATATACACATTTCCATACCATGTGTGATATACTATAATTTGGCTAAATGATAATATGCACTAGGCCTACTAAAATTGACAAGTGTAAAATACTTTAATTAAAAGTTAAAAATCTCGTATTTGAATGGTCAGTCTTGTAGAAAACGAGTTAGCACATGGATATGTTTTGCACTTTTTATCATATGAAATAATTAGTGAAAGTTAATTTGCTCGTATTATGTACATACACTGAATTCACATACGAAATCAATTTCTCTCGCCCCTTACACTCTTTAGAATATAAAATTATCATGTATCACTCCACTGAACATTACACGATGTAATCGCTGAGCTTAGATTATCTTTTCAGTGAGCAAACGTGTACTACCAGACCAATGTCACAAACTATTACTGTAATTCTTGTTAAATTTACATTTGTTATTAAAATTGCAAAATTCATGTAGTCGATTTATAGTATATTTTAAGTTTGTTAATGCTGCCAGCGGCATATGACTTGACATGAAAAGCCTTAACAGAAATATAGGTGGACATAAAACTGCCCAAATAATTCGTACATCTATCGTGAATTTGAAAACACTTAGGTTATTCTTTGTGGAAACATCAAATTTAAAGGGATAATTCTCAAGTGGTGACAGTGATTTTTAGACAGCGCATGTGTAACAATTTGCCGTACATTATAAAAAAAAACTATTTGCTGTTAATTCTGTAGATGTTTGGCATACAAATGTTTCTCTTCTAGCTACTTTTGTTAAGCCAAAATGTCATTTCCGGCCACTAGGGAAACTTGTATCAATCCACTAAACATTGCATGATTGCTTGTTCATTGAGGAGAAACTTACTTATGAAAAAATTTTAATGAATGACGTCATAACAAATTTAGCGAGTGATGTCATCAACAAACAAAATTTTACGAATGACGTAATCATCGGAATGTTAACGAATGGAGTCGTGTCCCATTTTGGGACATTTTTTTTCCGAAATATTTTAGAACATCAGAAACTTTCTACCTACATTACCCCCCTTTGAGTCAAGAAAAGACCTAGTTCTTCGCCAGAATATTTCACCTTAGATCAAATGTACAGCAAGTGTAAATCCTAATTAGGAAAAAGGGTCTAATGCATTTTTAAACTTGGATAAATTAGTCCTAATGAAAGTCAGGTTACTTTGAGCATGGAATTAAATTACCCAGCATGTTCATGGTTGGTTTCCAATTCATAACCATGTAGCAGTTAACAAATGCATGATATGACAAATAATAGTCTAGCTTATTTAACAAATGGCCATATCTAACTTTTAAAGTATATATACTGTAGCCTACTTCATGTTTGGACGATAAGCTGCGGAAGGTTGAAAAATGCAAACCTTGACATTTCTGCAGAGGCAAAAAAAACTGTACGTGTAAAATATTTGCATATGGGATGCAATTTTGTCGAGTTACTTATAACTTCAACAGGATGAAACCACAGTATACGAAATATCAGTATGTGCACTTCGCGCATTCCTTGAGTCCCGATTCGCAGCGCCAACATTCCGACTAACGAGCGGCCTGACCAATTAGGAAGTAGTGTGCAAACCTGTGGCTATGTAGAGCGAGTAACATGTCACCTACGATACGATCATATCCTGTCGGAAAGTATCAGGTATATCCATTGTATCAATTCTTGCACTGCAGTCGTATTTTCGCAGCGCCAACTTTCCGACAATGCAAAATGTCCATTTTTTTCTAGGACAGGGATCCCAGCCGTCCTATAAATCCTATATTGTACTATATTTTCAATGATGTCCTATACTGTCCTATATTTGGATAAAATGTCCTATAAATCCTATATTTTTGTCATATTTCTACATGGTTAGCTCAGGGCCCATTTTCCGAGTAGAAATTTGCAAAATTTTCCACATTTTCGGAGTATAAATTTACAAAATTTTCTACGTTTTCCGTGTACAAATGTACACAATTTTCCTCGTTTTCTGAGTATTAATTTGCAAACTTTTTCACGTTTTCCGAGTACAAATTTGCAAAATTTTCCATGTTTTCCAGGTACAAATTTGAAATTTTTTCCATGTTTTCCTAGTATAAATTTGCAAACTTTTTCATGTTTTCCGAGTACAAATTTGCAAAATTGTCCACGTTTTCCGTGTACAAATTTTCAAAATTCTCTAGGTTTTCTGAGTAAAAATTTTCAACTTTTTCCGAGCACAAATGTTTAACATTTAATGAATACAAAATTGTCTCATTTTCAAAAATTTTCAAAATTGTCGTTAGTAAATTTAAAAAAATATTTATTAGTGTCAAATTTGCAAAATATGTCAATTTTTCACGTTGTCATTGGTCAGGGAATTTTTTTTTAAACCTGGAAAAGTCGGGGAAGTTAACTTGAAATTAAAATTTCTGGGGGAATCCTGAATAGTTTTTCGCGTCAATGGTGAATGCGCTATTATTTCACATGTTTCATTGTTCGGTGTTGCGATGTCCTATATTTCCTAAAAATTGTCCTATGTTTGTCCTATTTTTTGGGGCAAAATGTCCTATAAATCCTATATAGTCGAGATTAAAAGTGGCTGGGATACCTGAAAATGACGCCAACATTTTAATTTAGGCTTTGATTTTATGTAATTTTGTTCTTGTAGGATAATGATGATTTCATGTATATAATCATCAGAATTGCGACTGCGTTTCATTACCAACTACTTAATCCACATAAATTCCACTTATGTACTCTGGATTTCATGATTAGCAGCCATTATACCAAACTCTTCAGTTTATTTAGTAAGAGAACAAGTACTGTTTTTATGTCAAGTATTTTTTTGTATTTTTTTTAAAGTATTTCACATTTATTCTTAGATTTAACAGTTTATGGGTTTATTATCACCGCAAATATGTTGAAAGCTTACTTCGTAACGATTAATATTATCAAATTTAGTTATTGAAATTTTGAAAATTTTCATTTTGATTTTTTCGATTATATGGTATACTTGTAACTGAATTTGGAAAGAATGTAAAATTGCAAACTCCAAA